>ML111379.1:0-156965 GCA_003697995.1 Taxidea taxus jeffersonii | reverse complement strand
GGTTACATTATATGTTTAAATAAAGCTTAAATAAAGTTAAAAAAAAAACACATTGATTTGAATAATAATTACCAATCAAAGGTAGAAACAGCACTTCCTAGAAAACAAATAGCAAGGATATAACAAAAAAATTAATTTGCATACAGATTGACCACACAGCTTTGCTTCTGGGAACTTGACAGTAAATAATGGGACAAATCATTCTTTCCTATCATTCAATGTCAGGCACTGTTCTAGACACCTAGGATATAAAAGTTGGTGGGGTGAGGGGAGAGACAAAGATTATGGCCCAAAGGGTGTTTATGCTTTTAGGTGATTTACTCAAATTTATTGACTTCACCTAATAAAAGATGTTCTGAAACTTTCTGTGTAAATCAAAGTTGTCTCAATCAAAACATATGTTAAATTAACAAAGACAGCTCTACAGTATTTAATAAGCAATATAAAGGCTTCTTTTGCAAAAGAAAGGGCTATGGGCGAAAATGGACATATTAAAAATGACAGCCACACTTACATACTTTTAAAAAATCAGTTTTTTAAAATTCAGATTTCTAAAGAACACTATCAAAAACTGAACAAGAACAAAGTAGAGTGAAATTTTGCTTTTACGAAATTATTCTACAGAATTTTCTTAAATATTTATAGAAATGTGTATTTCTCAAACTGTTTTTTAAAATATGAAAATTTGGTTATACAGAGAAACTATCATGCCAGTGCTTATTGAAAAAAAAAGCAAGAAAATGGGAACTGTTAATTTTTTTTTAATTTTGTTATTTGTTCATTGAGAATTTGCTAAATATATTTCATATGCAGTAAACCCAATACTGGATTTAAGTGTTGGTTATTAAATATAACTGTTTATTCTGTACCTTGTCAGTTGCTTCTTCTCATTTTTCTCTTTAAATACAGAGCAAAAAAAAAAAATCTATGCATTTGCTTTTCAAACTAAAAAAAGCAGAGAGTCACTATAAAAACTATAATGTAAATATTAATCTTAAGAATATTACTGAAAAAAATTTTTTAAATATTACTGATGATATCAAAATATTAAAAGATAATAGTAATCTTAGGAAAATTAACAGACAAGTTCAAATACAAATATATATGTAAGTAGAAAAAATTTGCCAAGGTATATGTATAAAGATGTTTAGAAACAAAAACAAAAACTGACTCTTAAATATCCAGGAGTAGGGAACAAGCAAAAAATATTGTGATAAATCCATACACCAGTTCTTTTTTTTTTTTTTTAAGATTTTACTCATTTATTTGACAGACAGAGATCACAAGTAGGCAGAGAGGAGGCAGAGAGAGGGGGAAGCAGGCTCCCTGCTAAGCAGAGAGATGGATGCTGGGCTCAATCCCAGGATCCTGGGATCATGATCAGAGCTGAAGACAGAGATTCTAACCCACTGACCCACCCAGGCACCCTTCATTACACCACTACAACTAGTCCTGGGACACTTTGGTGACTCAGGCAGCTGAGCATCTGACTCTTGATTTCTGCTCAGGTCATGATCTCGGGGTCAGGCAGCCATCAGGGAGTCTACTTAGGATTCTCTCTCTCCCTCTCTCTCTGCCCCCTCCCCCCAGCACACACTCTCTAAATAAATAAATAAATAAATAAATAAAATCTTAAAAACAAATGGTGTCTTAAGCATTCTTTTTTATACTTACAGAGGAAGATATTAAAGTAAAAGAACAATTTTATGAGTTGTGACTAGGAGATGGTCAGGCAAAACCCCAGAGGCTGCCAATAGTCAATTACACATATTTAATATCTATAAGAATTATGTAGTCTCCTGAGAAAGAAAGAAAATATAAAAATTCAGTAATCCATTAGGCTCAAAGTTCTTTAGTGTAGATACAAAAGGGATTCACTTATCTTAGGGGCTAAAGAAATCCAAAATCCAGTCAAATGATTATTTTGGGTAGGAATGTAAGACTTTTCGGCATACATAAGTAATATGTTGAATATACTATCAATATAATTGAATCCAGGGATGTAAGTTACATGATTACCCTCCCTCCTTTTTTTGAAGTTACAGAAGCACACAGAAATAGAGTTCTACAGAACTGATCTATATTGTCCACAAGAATCCAATCTCTGTTCCAGCAAAAAGCACTGAGGTTTATAAAACCTTAATGAAGCCAGGAAGATAACAGGAAAACTTATAAAAGAAGGGAACTCCACAAATTGGGTGGGATCAAATAACTACTTCACGAGTAAAAAACATCTTTTAAACACAGGATTATCTGAAATTAAATTCAGAAAAGTTTGAGAATTAAAACTATAATATCAATATTTTGTGCATATTATATACACATAATTAAGCAACCAATTTTGGCTTATGTATATAACACTGGAACATTTAGAAACTTAAACTTTATCATATTTGCATATTTATGAGTCTCATTTACTAAATGTATAAAGCTTTATCAGGCATGTGATTACAATATTTCAAGGAAATCAAACATTAAATTTATAAATTCAACTTAAAATGTTCAAAAGTATCTAAATAATTGGGTGTGTAAAGGATATTAATGAGCCTTCAAAGGTTCTTAAGTGTGTTAAAATCTGCGAGACTTAAAAAGAAGTGCAAGTTGCACTAGAAAAATTAAGACTCATATCTTAACCTATAACTTTAACTACTTGAATACTGAATTCTAAAGCCAAAATAAATATCTGAAAAGCATTTCCTTCATATAAAAATTGCCCCCCAAACACTGGACATTTCATATTTAAAAACTGACATGGAAAGATAAAGTATCAAATTGCCAACATATGGAAACAACCTAAGTGTCCATCCATGAATGAATGGATAAAGACGGGGAATGTACACAAAATGGAATATTCCTCAGCCAAAAAAGGAAATCTTGCCATTTGCAACAACATGCATGGACATTGAGGGCATTAAGCTAAGTGAAGTAAGTCAGAAAGACCAATTCCGTACTATTTCACTTACATGTGGTATCCAAACAACCAACCAACCAAACAAAACTCATTGATACAGAGGACAGATGTGGGAGATTATCACAGAAGAAGGGATTAGAGGGTGAATAAAATGGGTAAAAGGGGTCAACTGTATGGTGACAAGTGGTACCTAAACTTACTACAGTGATCACTTTGTAATGAATGATAATATCTAATTATTATGTTGTACACCTAAAACTAATACAATGTTACACACTAATTTAACCTCAAAAATAAATTAATTAATTAAAAGAAAAATAAAGCCATTTGGTTGTGATAGTTAGAGTAAATATGGAGTAAAAAGTGTGAGCTTGGACACTTTCTCTTTTCTCCTATCTCTACAAAGATTAATTAGTAAGAGACATCCAATAAAATGAAATAACTATCTGAAAGAGATATCTGCATTCCCATGTTCACTGTAGCATCATTCATAATAGCCAAGACATGGGAACAACCTAAGTACCCAACAGTGGAAAAATGAATAAAGAAAATGGGATAGATACACATGCATATATGCACATATACAAAGAGGAATTTTTTTTTCAGCCATTAAAAAAAAGAAGGAAATCCTACCATTTGCAACAACATGGATGGTTCCTGAGAGCATTATGGTAAGAGAAATAAGTCAGAGAAAGACAAGAACTGTATGATTTCACTCACAGAAGGAATCTAAAAAAGCTGAACTTATTGAAAAAGAGAATAGAGTGGTAGCTGCCAAAAGCTGTGGGGTAACCACAAATGGAGAGATGTTGGTCAAAAGGCACAAACTTCCAGTTATAAGATGGATAAGTTCTGGGAATGCAATGTAAAACATGGTAATTATAGTTAACAATCATGTATTATATACTTGAAAGTTGCTACAAAAGATCTTAAATGCTCTCATTATTTAAAAAATTGCAATAATGTGAGGTGATGGATGTGTTAAGTAATCTTATGGTGGTAATCATTTTGCAATATATACAGGAATCAAATTACATATTGTATACCTCAGACTTATACAATGTTATATGTTAGTTATATTTCAATAAAGTTGGGGGGAAAACAAACTAGAAAAAAAACATAGTATCATAAGAAAATAGTAAAAAAAAAAAAAACACACAGAAGTTATGATGAGCATATTCACTTGTAGAAAAAAACTGATACTTACTAAAATACTTTAAATCTGGGTAGTATGATCCATTTGGGAGCTTATGTGAATTTCTCACTTTTTTCCCAATGAACGTGGCATATTAAATTTTCAGTTACTGCTGTAACAACCAACCACAAACCTAGCAACTTTTAAAAACATAAACTTACTCTTTTCCAGTTCTGGAGATCAGAAGTCCAAAATCAGTCTCCCTCGGCTAAAGCCAAGGAATGGTTTCCTCTGAGGTTCTATAGGAAGATAATTTTTCTTGCCTTTTTGAGCTCTGAGCCCTCAGCTTTGAATGTATTACTTGCTTCCTGACCCCTTCCTTGCATCAATCCAACCTTCCGTTTCTGTTGTCACATCTCCTATCACTACTATCCTCTAATTCCCCCTGCTTCCCTCATACTCAGACCTCAGCATTCCTTGGCTCTTAACCATTTCTTCCATCTTCAAAGTCAGCAACAGAGGACAGAGCCCCTCTGATGGTTAGAATCTCTCCTCAGTCTCATCTGTCTGACCTACCCTGGAAGATTCACCACTTTTAAGGCCTTCATGTGATGGGATTGGGCTCACCCAGCTAATCCAGGATAATTTCCCTGTCTCAAAATTTTACCTTAATCACATATGCCAAGTCCCTTTTACCTTAACATTCATAAATTCCAGGGATTAGAATGCAGACATCTTTCAGGGTCATTATTCAGCCTATCATATATGGTAATTTTGTAATTTTCAAAATAAAAGAAAAATAATTAAGTAATTGAAGTATAAAAGTTATAATTTTTCATGTGGGGAAATCTAAACAGAAAAGATTACACAAAATCAAGTTCCTTTTCAAGTGGCTTTAGACTCATTGACTTGCATTATTTTTCAGGAGCCAGAACCTTCAACATTATAATTTCTGAACCTATAATTGTTAATATTACTTCAATAACATATTTATCAACAGAAATCAAGTGAAGAGTGATAGGTATAACATGTATTTGCTTCATTCAGTCTATGCCTCTGAATATCTTAAGAAAATATGAGCTACAGCCTACACATTGTGATTGTGGGACACTATAATTTCCAAAATTTTACCTTACTTATTTGCCTATTTTTTTTAAATAGAAAATGAGTTTTCTAAATAATCAAGAGCATTTGTGTGAAATCTCACTCTCTCTCTTTTTTTCTTTTTTTTTTTTTTTTTTTTTTTTTTTTTGGCTAACCATGTTATTTTCTCCAGCATACAGAATATAATAAAGTACAGCTCGAAACTATGATGTTATCCTTCTGCATGTAAGTCAGAATATTTTGTCTTTGTGATGGTTGCCATGGGTGCTGAAGCTTCAAGGCAGGCCTTTCCCGTTTACCTACTTGAAATAATAAAGGTGGTATGAACTACCAAAATAAGTAAAATCATTCACTGTTTGACACAATAAACATGTACAAACCTGTCAAAGTATCTTGATCTACACTGATTGGAGAAAGTGGACTTGAAACTACTTCAGATTCTACATTCAGAGTGAGATCTAATTAACTAGTTAATGAAACCATTTCTAAATGTTCATTGTCTGTTCATCTTTAAGTTATACAAAAACTTTTGATCACAGGGGATAACATTCCAACCAAAGTAAGTTTTATGTTGTTTTTGTTTTTAGTTTAAGACTCCATTCAGAAAAGTTACTCAAAGTGACATGGTAAATATGTATAATCTGATGACTCTTTCCGTGAAATAAATTCTAGGTTTAAGTTTTGTTTTTATGTTTTAATATACAAGGCTATTTTTGGCCAGAAGACCATAAAATGTCTTCCTAAGGAAGGTTTTTCTTTCTGGTTTTGCTAGGTTTTTCTTTCTGGTTTTGCTTGTTGTTTATTTTTAACTTAAAACTCCATAGTTCTTATTGTTGAACATACACTCAAAAGGAATTCTAAGACAACACACATAAATGGAGGGTTCTGGACAAGTAGGTATACAGTCATTCTATTTAACATAGCGTATTAGCTCAGATCCCAAAGAACTGAATAAAAGCAAAGATCATGCAAGACCTAGATTTTCTTTGAAAATCTATTCAAGCTCTTGGCTGTTTAATTATTCTAAAGATCTACATACCAGGATGACCACATCTCTTTCCATATTAATGAATGAAATCAATGAGTGATGAAATTACTATCCATCACAGGGAAGGGCACAGAGCCTTCTAATCTAGGAGCTACTCTGAAGTTAATCAATGATTTCTCAGTACTAGTTATTTAGTAGAGAAGAGCTAGGCATGAGTGACCCATCTCACTACCCTCAAACAATCATTGATGCCCTGTGTCCCACTAGTTAGATGAACTGTCTCAAGATAGGGCTTATAAGGCACAGTACTTGACTAACAGATATCTAACACAGTCAGACTTCTAGTGCAGCTGGAGAGGTCTGCTGCCTTTCTGTCAGCCAAGAGACTACCAAAAGTCATATCAAAAGAGAATTCTCTCTGTAACCCATCCATTCTGCAAAAGTTCTAAATTTATCAAAAAGAGGCAACATTTTAGTCACCCATCTCCTCTGTTAGGAACAAATAACTACTACATACTTCCCAGGAATCATGCAGGGCAGGAACCCTTAGGATTTAATTGAATTACCAATATACTTTAGATTATATCATCTCTATCTATATATAAAGCTACATTTTTGTAAAGCCTCAAGATTGTACAATTAGTCTACAAGGGAATTATTGGCCTTAGCCCTGTACACAAGCAATGCAAACGAATGCAAGGCAAGTCACAATCTGGAATAGCCAGCAGTACTTAAGTGGAAAGAAAATCTCCACAAAGCCTATGATTAATCATGCACAACAAGAGGGAGAAAGTTTAACTTAGGGAGTGTTCATTCACAAACTGACCAAAAATAAGCAAACACATAAAATTTATAAAAAGTGAAAATATATCTGCAAAGCATGATCCTTAGCATATGGGCAACCTAAATACCAAATTCTGCTACCCCACTTTAATAAAAAAAGGCTTATTAACTCCTGGGTGAGATATGACTCTAAAATACTTTGGGCGGGGTGCCTGGGTGGCTCAGTGGGTTAAAGCCTCTGCCTTCGGCTCAGGTCATGATCCCAGAGTCCTGGGATCGAGCCCCACATTGGGCTCTCTGCTCAGCGGGAAGCCTGCTTCTTCCTCTCCCACTCCCCCTGCTTGTGTTCCCTCTCTCACTGTGTCTCTCTCTGTCGAATAAATAAAAAATCTTAAAAAAAAAAAAAGATTTAAAATACTCTGGGCAATCAGCTATCTGTAATGGCCCTAATATTCCCAGAAAGAGTCCATCTTTAATGTTCCTTACATTCATTATCAGTACTTGGCTGGGGGTTGGGGGGTGGAGGCAGTTTCTTGCCACCAGTAAGAGACACATTGTTGTGGTGACCACCAGAGTGGCTATACATTTAGCTGACGATGAAGGGCAATATGAATTCCAGACAAGTGAAGCCTTCCAGACTAAGGAATTATTTAAACACACACATAAATAATACGCTGTCAAAGCTTCAGTGCCGTTATGTAAATTTAAGCCAACACAATAGGAAATTTAACATTTCCCCCTCTCCCATACTCTGATAACTCCAAAATCTCTATTCAGATCTATGGGCAGCCCAGCAACCCCTGTTCTTAGGAATAGCTATAGTGAAATGAATCAGACACAATGGGGGGTTTGCTTTCTATTTATTAGCCATGTGGAATGGGGTAAACAACTGAACTTCCCTCAGTTTCTTATCCTTAAATTGGAGGAAAAATGTCCATCACAAAGGGTACTATGAAAATCAGAGATGAAAAGAAGCCAAGATACAGGCAGGCACACAGAGTACATGCCAGGAAGGTTCTGGAGGCTTCCCTCTGTTGGCCATTGTTACCATGAGGCCCAGAACCTTACAGAGCACGACCCAACGTTCCCAGGACAAGCTCTTCCTAAAACTCTCCCATCACGTCATACTGGAATTGCTCCTTGAACATCTCATCTGTGACACTGTGAAAACTTCCAAGGAGAACTACTCAGCTTGTAAAAAGCCACCTCTAAACCTCTCTCCACTGCTATCCATGAGTTATGTGGTGGCGCCATTCCCCCCAACCCAATCCACAGGAGGTCAGAGCTCCCCTGTCCTCTTCTGCCCTCTGGTGCCACTAGCCTTATAATCCCAGAGGCCTCGCCTACTGTAGCCTGCTCAGGTCTATTCACCACCACTGATCTGAAGCCAATATCAAAGCTTAACTTCCACCCCTCCAACCCCACTCTTTCCCCAAGACTCTTTCTTTTCAGCTTTGGGTGAGAGCAAAAGCTACAGCTGTTTGCCCTAGACCATTGCATTTGGTCAAGCGGCCTAGAGCCCTACTGTTATTGTTCTGAGCATCTAAATGGACCGACCAATATCTAAATAATTTTAACTCTTCAAGTCACATATGTTCCTAGTTGCAGCTTTTCATATCCAGGATGCACACAAAACCTTTCAAAGACACTGAGTCCAAAGACAATACAGATGGTTCCTCATGGACAGGAGACTTGACTTTCGCATAAAATGAGAAATATCCTCTTGTCCCACCCTAATAATCTCTTTTCTTTGATAAAGAAATCATCTTTAGGTGTCTTCAGATTCGTCCGTATACCAGATGCCCTGGAGCTCTTACGTATGTCCCTCCCTGAAAGTAGGTCATGATATCCCAGCATTATGAGGATGGAGCCAGTGTGAGGTATTATAAGAACTCCTGGTCCCAGCTGAGACACCCTGCCGGACCATGAGCCTACCATCATTTCTCAAAACCTAAGGAGTTAAAAAATGGGGAAAAAACTTTTTTAATTGATAAAAAAATTGAGACAATGTATGAATAAATATTTGACCTGGCCTCATTCAATCAATTAAGTTCCCTGGAACTTACTTAATTCAAGCACCTGAACTAGAATTGAATCTCTAGTAGCTCTACTCTGACGATAGTTAACGCTTCAAAAGCCAGTGATGGTTCCATAATTATCTGCTAGTTATTATATCATTAGTATGACTTATTTAGACAACCTAGGAAAAGGTTCAAGCTTTTTTTTTTATTTTCAACATTGACAGTTTAAAAATCTTTATTAACACTTTAACCTATTGGTTTAATCTTAACTAATGATTCCTGGAAAATATTTTGCTTCTTAAGAAAATCTGAAATTTACATCAACATAAATCAAGCTGAATAAAATTTCCTGCAAAAAAATTTTACTTTAAATAAGTCAACTTAAAACATTTGTGAAAAACAGACAAAAAGCAAACTGATTTAATGGTATATGGATTTTACATTTGAATAGATTGTTGTCTTATTTGATACACAAATATGTTTTTGTCTATGACATATCTTAGCAAATCAGGCTTTGATTATATTCAGATTCTTTTTATCTCATTGTTTATGAAAAAGGAAAGAGGCTCAGATCTTTATTTCACATATTTAATATTCTTTTAACTGGATCTTAACTGTATTATTTTTTAAACAGAACTTGTATACCGATGCAAGATTCAATTGCTCGAAATATGGCATTTCTCCAACAACCTGAACAAACAAAAGGTACATATAATTTTTTTTACCAAAACAAGTTAGAAAAGTTTCCTGCTTATAAAAATTATGTTTCTTTTACTAATAAGACAATGTACTAGTCTACTGACCTTAGATTATCAATAATACCATTTATTAGGTACATTGATACCTTTTGCTCAATATTTCCATTGTCATTCATATTTTTCATTTATTTTATAGTACATATGTGAAAAAAGTGGCTGCTGACAATTAAGGAGTGTAGAAATCAGAATTTCTTAAAAATTATGCCAAAATACAAGCAATAAATTCAACAAATTCCTCATCCATCAGTGGCTTAGTCAGACTAAAAGCCAATGAACCAATGAAGGGTACATATTTTTCCCCCTTTCACCAAAATAAGTGGAACAAAATTCCTTCATGATTGCATATTTAAAAATCTAATCTTCATATTTGCCAACATTGCTAAGCTGCTGTATCAACTGTCTAGCTTCAGCCAAATAAAACCTTTTTGCAACTTTGGAAGAAACTTCTACACAGGAAACTATAAATTTTGACAGGCAAAATTGTGTCTTAATATGTGCTGCTTTTACACCAATTCTTACCTTTCTATCTAAAATATGTGATATTCCATAATGGCTATAGTGGTCAGGTAATCAAAAGCTTTGTTTATTTAATTCTCTCTTTTCTGTGTGAAACTAGAAAGAGAGAGTAAGTGACGGCAAAATGTGGGTTTCTCAGCTGCCAAGTAGCTTCAAGTGGTGCTGTCATTATTGGTTTTTAATGGTACAAAAATACTTTGTTGACAGTATCAAAGAAATTCCTGGGGGAAACTTCACATATTCTTGCAGGTGGAAAAAAAATTGTGAATACATGTGAACAAAATAACCATCTCTGTATCTAATTTCTATCAACACAGAAAAATTGAGGCACTTTTATCTTGTTCTTTTGTGTTCTAACATATGCCAACATTAAGAAAAGTTTTAGGGCGCCTGGGTGGCTCAGCGGGTTAAAGCCCCTGCCTTCAGCTCAGGTCATGATCCCAAGGTTCTGGGTTTGAGCCCCACATAAGGCTCCCTGCTCAGTGAGAAGCCTGCTTCTCCCTCTCCCGCTCCCCCGCTGGTGTTCCCTCTTTCACTGTGTCTCTGTCAAATAAATAAATTTTTAAAAAATTAAAAAAAAAAAAAGAAAAGAAAAGTTTTAAAAAACCAAATTCTCATTTTCAAAGCCTCTCTAGAATAATGCTGAGGAAATTAAAAGTTAAGCACAATCTTTAAAAAGACTCCTCCTCCCCCACCTCTTTATTTAACCTCTATTTCCACATTTGGGCTTAGATCTTTCAGATGAATCAAGGTGACTCTAGAAGGTCAAAGATCAAAAATATTAATTATGTCCAACTCAGAAAAGCAAAGGAAACAAACATAAAAATAAAACAAAGAATGCTCATGTTATGATCAACTCCTATGAACTGCATTTTATCCATCTCCACTCTAAATCTGGGCCAAGCCCTGCTATCTGGATCATACTAGTTTCTTGGTATAGCTTGAGCTTATTCAGTGATTCTAGTCTAAATCACATATACATATTTCATGTAATTATCTCTTCTGCTCTTCTTTAAAAGATGGATGGATACTTACTGATTGTGGTTGTTTAAAGGTTTCATAATGGGGAATGGACTTCAATAAGAGGTAAGTCGTAATTAGTGAAAAGATCTGAAAAAGACTTGTGATTGGCTCAGCGAACTGTTAACTCAGTTTTTTCCCAGTAAAATTGCCTCTCATCCCAATATCACACTTCAGTATGTGTGAGAACAGCTATGTTATATGAGCTATTCATCAGATATAACAACTTAGCAAACAACCCCTAGATGCTAGTATAATAGCAAAATATGATCTCCCAAAGTCATTTCCAAGTGCCTTCCTCTTCGTACCAAGGGTAGATTTGGAAAGGAACTTTTGATTTCAGTCTTCAGGATCAGATCTGAGAATCATTATGTTGCCAAATACTGTATCCTTACCTATTTTATTTCTCTTTTTTATCAAATGAAGAATCATTGAAATTACACTTGCAACTGAAAAAGAATTAAATCAACTTCTTGTCAAAACTAATAAAACACAATGAATCAACTTCTTGTCAAAACTAATAAAACACAATAAAACTTTTATCAGCATATGTGTTTTACATCTAGCAATAATCAAATTAGTTCTTGAGGAATTCTTGAAAGGTTGAAATTTGAGAAGCAGTTTCAAACACCAACTCCTAAGATTTGCCCTATTATAGAGGGCAGAGAAAACATGTTATCTAAGCTGTAGAGTCATACTGTTTTTTAATACCACAACTTTATTCATATGTCAATATAAGAATAAAATAATAAAGTACACATTTCTTTTGCTAAAAGACAGGATGCTAGTTCATAAAGCCCTGGAATATCAATAATCCTATTTATTATATATCTATTTGCCAGGCAATATACTTAATCCTTCATATATATATATATATATATATATTATCCATAATGCTCAAAGTAATCTTAGATAAGTCAAAACCATACATTCATAGGCTTACAAATTTGTTTGTACTGTCCAGTAAGGTCATTAAAAGTCATTCGTGCATAAACTGGTAAAGATCTATATACAATCACCTCACCAAAAAAAAAAAAAAAAAGAGTAATAACAAGTGCTAAATAAAGTTTTAAATCTCCCTTAATAGCTGTGATAGGAGTCTGTTGATACAGACCAACACAGTTATCAAGTATGGGACAAATTTTCACACTTTACTAATAATTTTCCAGCCCCACACCCACCCTTCAACTCCCACTCCCACATACACACACACTATAGATTTCACAGAAAATACTTTCAAGTTTATCTCAGTCCCAGATCTAAAGACTCAAATTAATATCTCTATTTGTCAGTAGAGCCAACCATCTAATTATTAGAATATTCTCTAAAATATTCTAGAGAATTCTCCTTGTGGAGTGCCTGGCTGGCTCAGTCAGAAGAACATATGACTCTTGATCTTGGGGCTGTGAGTTCGAGCCCCACGTTGGGATAGAGATTACTTAAATAAATAATTTTTTTAAGAAAAGAATTTTCTTCTTATGAAAATTATTAAATAGCATACAGCTATAAGAAAGTATTTTCTGGGGCACCTGGGTGGTTCAGTGGTTAAATGTCTGCCTTGGGCTCAGATCACGATCCCAGGGTCCTCGGACTGAGTGGCCCCCTCCCCCCACCCGCTGACATCAGGCTCCCTCCTCAGGGGTAAGCCTGCTTCTCCCTCTCCCACTCCCCCTGCTTCTGTTCCCTCTCTTTGTCTCTCTCTCTCTGTCAAATAAATAAATAAAATCTTTAAAAAAAAAAAAAAAGGTTTTCAGTCCTGCATATTGATAGAAAATACAAAGCAAAGTTTCTCTTTGGATTATGCGCTATACATGAGGCTCCACTTTTTGCAGGCTACAAACCACATATAAAACAATACTTCAGCACCTGGAGACTATACATGACAGAGTGGGCTTTTAAAAATATGTTCCAAAACACACTTATATACTTTGATAACAAACCACTATGTAAATATGTAAATTTTGCATATATACAGTACATGAGCCTTACATATATATATCAAAATATTTCCTATTGTACTACTAAGCTTAAAATCATAATTTTAAACATACAGTATTGAATTACATTAAGAAATCACTTAATGAGAGGTGCCTGGGTGGCTCAGAGGGTTACTGCTCTACCTTCTGTTCAGGTCATGATCTCAGGGTCCTGGGATTGAGCCCTGCATCAGGCTCTTTGCTCAGCAGGGAGTCTGCTTCCCACCCCACTCTCCACCTACCCCCACCCCACTCTCTGCCTGCCTCTCTGCCTACTTGTGATCTCTCTCTCTCTCTGTCAAATAAATAAAAAAATATATATATTTAAAGAGATCACTTAATGAAGTAACAACTTCTGTACTATTGTATGGAATGATACTACAACTGTTAAGAGAACAATTTACAATTCAGAAAGTGAAACAATTACAAGCATAGCAAAGCTGTTCTCAAACCAAGGCACTAACCTTTATTATTCCTTTAGTGAGCTATCTTCTATAAAATCTCACCCTTTAGTTTCTCCGGTAAGACACATGACTGTGTAAACTGAAACTATATGCCAGAGTCTAACTGATGCTACTACTTCACTTTAGTAAATTCAAAAGGGAAATATGAGTCATCTTTCTAATAAGATAACAACCCAAATGAATGGACAGATAGTCATATTAATTGCATCTCACAGCCCTAAATTAATACTGCTTGTTTAAAAGAAGTGTATGTGTGCATGTGTGTGTGTGTAGAGACACAGATAGATAATGCACTATGAAATCAAACTAATTCTTCCTTTGGAATACTGTTCCTTGCCTCAAAACAATTCCTTCTTCCTATATATTCAAGGTTCTTTTGATAGTGAAAAGTAACAGTGTTTCAAAGGGAAGCCAATTACTGTTATTTTTACCTTCCAGAAAACAATCATGTATACTAACAGGATGCATGTCATGTCTTTATATACAACCAGCCTTCAAGGTTATATGCTTGCAAAGTAAAGAAATAAGCATAAGTAAACCTTTAGGCTAATACTTCCAAAAAAGAAGGAATAACATCTTGTATATCTAAACATTGTTACATACAGAAGAGCAGGACTAGATTTTTGACCGAAACTAAAAGATAAAAAATAATTCTTTAGCCATATAATTCAGTACATACTTGGAGTACATTTATCTTAAAATGCTGAATTACCATTAAAATGTTTCAAGTACAATCAAATGTCTGCCACTTTCTAAACCTACACAGTCAAAGAAAAACTATACTCTAAACTCTAAATAACAACAGTAGTAACTTGAAGATGAGTTTCTCAGGGACAGGATCTCTCTTATTCAGCCCTATACACCTCAGTTGCACACCCCACAAGAAATGCCCCAGGAATGTTGCCGAAATAAACTGAACTGTCAGCTAATATTTCCAAAGATTTAAGCTAGTCTGATCTCTTTTAGTATGAGTACTTAGGGAATTCTCAAATCCTATGAAAGCCCTTTTCAAAAAGTTAATGAGGGGCACCTGGGTGGCTCAGTGGGTTAGGCCTCTGCCTTCGGCTCAGGTCGTGGTCTCAGGGTCCTGGGATCAAGCCCCACATGGGGCTCTCTGCTCGGCGGGGAGCCTGCTTCCGCTCTCTCTCTCTCTGCCTACTTGTGATCTCTCTCTCTCAAATAAATAAATAAATAAATCTTTAAAAAAAAAAAAAAGTTAATGAAACAATGAAAGTTAGAGGGCTCAGAAAATCAGGAGAACCTTCTGCTGTAAGCTCAACACGACCCATGTCTACATTATAAATTCTAAGTGACTTCAAACTCTCAGTTCTCACCTAAAACATTCATTTCCCTCCCTCTCTCTTTTTCGCTCCTATAATGGTTGGTATCTTCAGCCAATACTTAAGAGAACCTGAAATAAGGGACAAAGGATCTCTTCCCATTTTCTTAATTCAGCACTGACCCTGTCTGCCATTTCCCTTGTCACAAAGCAGAGAGATCTCTGCTGTCCTGTGATGGATATTCAGCCCTCTTAGTCTTGTTTCTGCCTCAGGTGATAATGTATCTTAAGAGAGATGATAGAAGACAGATAGATGGAAATTTTTCTGTCCAGAGTCATTGTTCAGTAAATATTTATTTACAGTATTCTGTATATAAAAAACCTCAAATCTATATCTCTAAATGGAACTCTTTGCCATAACCTTTAAAGAAAAAAAAAAAAAGTACAAGGGAGTTTTTACCTTGGCTAATTCAAGCCATTAAACTTCTCAAACTCTTCTTTCAGAAACAGAAGAACTACAAGAGGAAATACAAAAGGAAGAGGGTCCCCTTATAAATCAGCCACCAAGCCTGATGAGTTTCCCTTTCCTATACCTTTCCAGGTCTCTCCCCAGAGTATTGGCTCAGGTCTCAAGTAACTCATGACTAAACTTCAGTTTTCTTTCTACCATAACATTGTTGGCATTCTAAAACATCTTCCACATAGCAAATCCATCTTTCAGATGTCCTTGGTTTGATATCTCTATGTGGAAGATTACTAAGACTTCTAATAATTTGAGTTCATTTTAATTTTAAGGCCTTTTCACAATTGTACTTTCTCTAAATACCTTAGTCACTATCCTCAGGTCTGCTGTAGTCCGTAGGTTCTTAGAGCTCTCTCCCTTCGCACTCATATTATATTGTTCCCTCCATATAACCCCCTTCTTGGTAGCTACTGAGACTACTGGAGTTCACGCTCCATTCAGAATCCTAATGTCCAAACCTCTTAAACCATTAATGTTTCTCTCCAACCTAAACTCCATCAAGGGGTGTGTGTGTGTGTGTGTGTTTTAAAGCTGGACGAAAATAGTCTGTCCATATTAATCTGACTCAATCTGAATATTCCCTGTGACTCTATCACTTGTTTTAAGTTTAGGTAAATTAGCGCTTGGGTGGTTCAGTGTGTTAAAGCCTCTGCCTTCCCCTCAGGCCATGATCCCAGAGTCCTGGGATAGAGCCCCACATCTGGCTCTCTGCTCCTCGGGGAGCCTGTTTCCCCTTCTCTCTCTCTGCCTGCCTCTCTGCCTACTTGTGATCTCTGTCAAATAAATAAATAAGATCTAAAAAAAAAATTAAATTTAGGTAAATTAAAATTCTATAAAATTGCACTGGCTTTTTGAGAAATTTTATTATATTATTTTTATGCTTATCCAGTAATGCTCTTAAATCAACTAGTTTGCACCCTAATGGAGACTGTTGTAGACTACACCTTCCACTAAGGAAAGGCTTTCAGTGCCTAGAGAGTTCTCCTGTTCACCTGCAACAAATATTCCATAATATTGATGAGAAGGCACATGACACGACTTGTACTAGAATTAGAATTTGTCATTCACATGGAAGTTGAAAGACTGAATCATACGCAATATAAAATGTCACTACATTCAATAACCAAAAATTCTTGACACTCATTGTTGTCTTAGTCTAGCCTCCAGAACTTTTACAAACTTCCTAGATTACTGTATTTTTTCTTCCTGGGGCTTTTTCCTAACATCCCTGTGCCTGATGCCACAATTAACAACACCTGGATTTAGCAAACTCTGTTCCAAATACTTTAAAAAAAAAACAGTCATGATTATTCAAGTGACCTTTATAAGGCAAGTACTAGCCAGTCCTCCAGGGTTGAAATTCAGCACCTTTAAAGACTCCTGTCCCCACTCCCTAAACCCTGCCTGTTTATACTGAGAAGACTGGCGCCAGGGTTCCCTCTCCTTCACACTCTTATCACCCCTTTCCATGCAACATCACTCCGATGGTTACAGAAACAACTGAAATTCAGAATTGCACTATAAACAGTGGTGGGCAGGGTGGGTCTCCTCCCTGGGTGGCCTGGCCCAGGATAATGGCCCTTTTTCCAACCTGCCTTTGTGACTGCTGTCCCGAGTCCCAAAGCCTCAAACTTAAGGGCACAGCCAGCCTTGGGGTGCCCCTGGGAGTACCCCCACCTTTTTTATGTCTGTGCCCCCACTTCAATGCCCCACTATCAGTATTTCGGGGTTGAAAAAATCGCTTTCACGTTCACACAAAGGTAGGACTGAAAAACTACCAGGAGGTGAGTGGTTGTGTTCTGATCAGTTGTTTTCACAGCTGGCTGAGTCAATCATCCCCTCTTAAAAGCTTATTTGACAGGTGAGAAATTCCTCATCTCTAGATCATTCCAGCAACTCCTTAGCATCAGTCTGAGCTGGGAGAGGGGCCTGAAGAGGAAGGGAGTGGTGCTGAAATCGGGTTGAGCGTGTCCCGGGGGGGAGGCGGGGGGGGGGGGGGCTCTGGTACGGGAAGGAGGAATTTGGCGCCAGGAACGTGCCGGTCCTGGGTCCAGCGGGAAGAGAGGCGGGAGCCGGGAAGTCTTAAGCGGAGGGAGAGGCGCTAGAAGAAATGGGCAAGCAACATAATTGGAAATGTCCCGAGAGGGATGGAAATGGGTGAGGAGGATGCGGACTACGGAGAAATCGGTAATGCAAGAAGATGGGGCAAGGGGAGAACCAGACAACAGGGAATGCAGTGCCTCAGATGCAGGCGTCCAACCCTGGCCGGTGCCAGACCCTTCCAGAGCGCCGGCGAGGCTGGCTCCCGGCCGAGCCCCCGGAGCCGGAAAGTTGGCGCGGCGAGGGGCGACCGGACGGACGGGCAGCGCCCCCTGTACGGCGCCTTACCTTCTGGTCGACGATGGAGCAAGCCATCTCGCGGACGTGCGCCAGGCTGTAGTCCCCGGACGAGTCCTGCAGCAGCAGCACCGGCTCGCGGCTCAGGCCGATCTGCAGATGGAACGAGATGCCCCCGACCGGGGCCACGACGTGAGTCAAGAACGGCGCGGGCCCCGGCCCGGACCCCGGGACTAGCGCGGCGGCGGCCGCCGCTGCCGCCGCCGCCACAGGCAGCAGCGGGCTGGGCGGCCGCAGGACCGGAGGGGCGCTCATCGCTCGGCGGGGCGCGCCAAGGGCCGCGGGGCCGGTCAGCCGAGGGCGGGGGCCGGCGGAGCGGCAGCCGAAAAGTTTTGCTGCCGCGGAGCCGGGAGCTTCTTTCTCCAAGAGCCGAGGAGGAAAATAAAAACTTTCCGGAAAAGTCCCCGCGCGGGGGGAGGGCGAGAGGATGAGGATCGGGAGGGGAGCAGGGGGAGGGAAAATGGCTGAGGCGGGAGGACTGCGCCGCCGGGAGCGCGGGCGCCGCACGGGGGAGGCGCTGCCGCCGCCGTGGAGCAGCCGCCGCGGCGCGCTCCGAGGGACCGGGCGGCGGGTCAGCGCGGCCGGGGCGCCGGGCGCCGGACGAGGGCGGGGAAGGGGGCGCGAGGGGCGGGGAAGGGGAGCTTGGAGGCGGGCACTGCGGAGCCACCACCCGGCGGGCGCCGGAGCCGCAAGAGCCGCGGCCGCGCGGCCGCAGTAGCCGCAGGGTGCCCGGTCGCCGCCCCCTCCGCCCTGGGTTCCCGAGGCCTGAGCCTCCCCGAGCGGGGGCAGGACTGAACGGCGGGCCTTGAGGCCGTCTCCGCTGGCTTGGTCCATCTGTCTCCGTCAGGACTCCGGTGTCCGCTGGCCGCGTTGCCCGGCCGCAGACGGAGGGGACAGGGCGCATCTCCGACCCACTTCCTAGCGCCGCCAGCTTCCAAGTCCCCAGTCCCCGCCACCAGTTCCAAATGCCCGAGGACAACGCACTTCTACCCATGAGGTGACCTGTGATGGACGAAGAACGCCGAGCCCTGCGGTTTTCCGTGGGTCTTACCTTCGAAGCTTCAAGGGAGGATGAAAATAGAGGGTCCTCCGAAATCCAGTTACATCCCGCCTCCTTCTGGGAGCCCTTGGGTTTCTTGCCAGGAGGATAGGAAGCCTGTCCACGGAAATGTATTTAAACCTGTCTACCTTTTTGTCTCTGACACACCCCGATACCCAACTCCACCGACACCACCGCAGCTCCCAAAGGCACCAGACTTAACACAAGTGGCTGAATTCAGGAGATGGTCTCTTGAAAGAACAGACATTGTCTACCTAAAGACAGGAGGAAGGTCTGATGTGGCCTCTTTCCCTTTACCTTATTCTCTATCCGGCACCTTTACTTCTGGAGCCTCACAAACCCTGATTTCTTTCCTCTCCCATCATTCTAAAGTCCGCTCTGTAGGACTGGTACCCCCAGCCTCACCCAGCGCCATCACCACCACCAGCACCACCATCAAGGTTGTGCACTATCTGCTCCAATTCCTGTAGTTGTTTTTTGTTGCTCTTGCTGTTTTGACAGGGGTGGGGACATGAATACTTTCCAATCTGTGGAGACGAATTCTAATCCTATCCTCTCCCCAGGATGGGCTTCAGGTGTGTGACTGTGCAGGTGCATAGGGCCCTGACCTGAGAAGAGCCCTGCTGGGTGTAAAGCCCTGCCACAATGCTTTGCTGCCTGTCACCATCTTGGAATGCTTAATAATTTTTTCATTTTGCAGTGGGCTGGGCAAATTATGTAGCCCACTCCTCCAGTCCTTCCCCTTACACTGCACAAGAGCACATACTACGTACCCAAGCAAGCCAGTATGTATGTTGTCTCTTGTATTCAGTTGCATTTTATTCTATTTTGTTCTGTGTATGTATGTATGTATGTATGTATGTCTTGATCTCTGCTTCTGACCCAGGACAGGACATCAAAAGTTAGTTTTCTGTTAGACTCCTGTTCTCAGGGTTAGCAAGGGAGCTTTGAATGTCTCCAGTGACACTATGTCATTCGCTGCTCTAGAAGAGATTTAAATTTATTCTCTCTGATCTGATTGTGTGATAAGCTCTAGCTGGACGCACTGGCATTTTCCAGGCTTACTTACTCATGAAGTAGTTCTCTTCAACCATGGTAGAGTATAATTTTCCTAATATGTCAGATTCAGGTAAAGTAGGAGAACAGTGGGTTTATTCTAGAAACTATGCTGTTCTGGCTTCTCTGTGAAGTGAGATATATCAGAAAATGTGTTTCATTTTCTTTTAAAGTTTGGATAAGGTAGTCCCACAATTTTCTGTTGCCAGAAAAAAAGTTTGCTGGTTGGTTTACAAGGTACTTACAAAAAAAGTTAGTCTAGCTGAAGACATTCATGTTTAATAGATAACACAACAAAGTATTGAGGCCTTCCCTGTGTCAGGCACTATATGGACACCAGGTATACAGCTGTGAAGACAGACTAGGGCCCCACCGTAACAGATCACATTTTAAAAAGAAAGAAAAAAAAAGGACACAGCAACTAAGATTCCTTCTGATCATCATAATTGCAATGAACAAAAATAATGCAACAGTAATAAGAGTGACTTGTCGGGAGGATAGTAGAGAAAGGAACACTGCTTTGGACCAAGGATAAGGGAAGGTTTCGCTGAGTTTACACTTGAGCCAAAACCTACATAATCAAAAAGGGCCAGCCTTAAGAAGATCTGGGTTAATTGCACTCAAAGCATAGGGACCAGTTAGCATAAAGTGTAACAAAGGAATGTACTTGACGTTTTCAAGGCACAAGAAAAGGGAAGAGTGTGTAAAATGAGGTCAGATAGCTGGCAGAAGCCAGATCACAAAGAGTCTTCAAAACCATAGTAAAGAGTTTTTATTCTGCTGCACTGCCAAACCACTGGAAGGTTTTTTAAACCAGAGAGTAAGATTTTAATTAGCATTTTTAAAATCACACTCTGGCTATTATGTATAAGATAAAAGAATCAAAGCAGAGACACCAGGTAGGAGACTTGCTGTTGTCCAGCCTAGAGATCTTTGTGGTTTGGACGACTATAGTCGTAGTAGAGATATTAAGAAATAGAAAGATGCAGGCTTTATTTGGAGGCAGAACTAAAGGTCTTGCTGATGAATTAGGTTTATAGGGAGAGAGAGAAGAGGGGAGTTATGACAGACTCATGAGTTTCTTAGCAATTAGCTTGTTAGTGGTGCTGATGATTGAAACAGAGAAGATAGGGAGAAAGCAAGTTTTGAGAGAAATAAGATTTCTTCTTTGACCATGTGGAGTTTGGGATGCCACCAGATAGTCAACCTGCAAATAACATCTACAACTGAAGAGCTGTAGAAAGAGCCCAGAGTTCGAGAAAGAGAATAAGGCCAAAAATTTGGAAATCATCAGAGTGGAGATGTTAGATGAGAAATCTAGAGAGAAGGGGCTTTGGGCATTCATCAGTTACATACAACTTACAGGCACTTAGATGTCCTACTTAGGGAGAAAGTAAGCTATCTTATATTCTGGTTTCTCAATAGTATGAAAGATTCTTGTCGGGTGCTGGAAATCATTGAGAAGGAAACAGGGGCAGGGGAGAAAATTCTAAGAAATCCCTGCAGAATTAAGATTACTCTCAAGAAGTTGATTAATTACTAAATGGAAAAGAATGAATGAGAAAGTACTTATTTTCTTGAAAGTACTTGAGAAAGAAGAAGAAAACTCAAACCAGGGGAGGTCCCCATAAGAAACAGAAAATTCCCATTGAGTTGGTTATTGAAATTTCTGTGGCAGGCACCTGAGATCTGGCTGTTTGCCAACTACTACCCACTTTTACTGAATGACAAGAGAATTGATGATAGATAATACCTGAAAGAAACCAGATGTTTATCTCCAGTGACTTCAAAATTATACATAGAACACATGAAAGGTTTTAGAGAATTCAGTAGTTTTAATGCCTTCTGGACATTTGAACTTTGAAAAAGAGGATATAGAAAGTGAATAGCTGTTTATACAAATTATATTCATGAAATTGGATTTCATTTTTTTTTTAAATTGTGGATATCTTAGAAAGAAGGTTCAATACCCTAATGAAGACTCCATGGATGGGACGCCTGGGTGGCTCAGTTGGTTAAGCGGCTGCCTTCGGCTCAGGTCATGATCCCAGCGTCCTGGGATCGAGTCCCACATCGGGCTCCTTGCTCGGCAGGGAGCCTGCTTCTCCCTCTGCCTCTGCCTGCCACTCTGTCTGCCTGTGCTTGCGCTCTCTCTCTCTCTAACAAATAAGTAAATAAATAAAATCTTTAAAAAAAAAAAAGACTCCATGGAAAAGTGATCTAGGTGTGCAGAAGTATATGAAGGTACTTAAAACAATTTCCAAAGATAAATGCTAACTAATGCTGTAGGATGGTCTCTAAAAGAGTTCTGGATATTGAAATAATTTTTAAAATAACTGAATAAATTTCATTTTTTGTTATAGCTTACAAATTAAATTAGCATTTTTTAAAAAATTTATTTGTTAGAGAGAGAGAGAGCGAGCGAGCACAGGCAGAGAGGCAGGCAGAGGCAGAGGGAGAAGCAGACTCTCCGCCAAGCAAGGAGCCCGATGTGGGACTCGATCCCAGGACGCTGGGATCATGACCTGAGCCGAAGGCAGCCGCTCAACCAACTGAGCCACCCAGGCGTCCCTAAATTAGCATTTAAATTCTCAATGTAAATTAGCAGTGTAAAGGCACTGCGAAGTCCTACAAGTTTTATTTCACTTAACCCAATACTTTCTAGATATTCTTCACCTCAGAATCCCTCCTCACTTGTTGCTATTATTGTTGTTTTTACAACATAGCATATCCTAACATTTCACATAGCTAGAGTTCCACAGAACACACTTCTGGAAACAGAGTACTATACAACAAATGTAAAAGAACTTAGCTTAAAAGTTGAAGGTAAAAAAAATTGCTCAGATAATTAAAAGCAGATATTCTAAAGAAGAGCATGAATGGTAAAAACAGATGTATAATATTGGGAGTGTCCACTAATTCATAATTAATAATAAGAAAGAGGATAAAGAATAATCTGATTTGAGGGCGCCTGGGTGGCTCAGTTGGTTAAGCATCTTCCTTCGTCTCAGGTCATGATCCTGTGTCTGGCTCCCTGCTCAGCACAGAGGGGAGTCTGCTTCTTCCCCTTCCCCTCACTCATGCTCACTTATTCTCTTTTGCTCTCTCTCTCAAATAAATTAATAAAATCTTAAAAATAAATACTCTGATTTGAACAGAAATCAGTCTGGAAGCACTGTATGCTTTGTTCAGATGAAATGTACAACAGAGAAAGAAAAGAGAGTAGAAAAGATATGCAATTCTATAGCTGAAAGCATCCTATCCTCTAGAACAACCATTTTACAGCCTAAAAAACTAAGGGTCAGAGAAATTATATACCAATGTGGAAATGAGAAATTGGAAAGAGGAAGTATGGTCCCGGGATGTCCTTTTTATATAATTGAACACTGGAAATTGTAAGCATGAGGATAAAGATGATGATGGATAGATCATAGATGATTAATATATATGATAAAAACATTTTATAGGGACACCTGGTGGCTCAGTTGGTTAAGCGGCTGCCTTCGGCTCAGGTCATGATCCCAGCATCCTGGGATGGAGTCCCACATCGGGCTCCTTGCTCAGCAGTGAGCCTGCTTCTGCCTCTGCCTGCCGCTCTGCCTGTGCTCGCTCCTGCGCTCTCTCTCTATCTGATAAATAAATAAAATCTTAAAAAAAAACCACACATTTTATACTGTTGTCTGTTTTTGTTTCATAAATTATAGTCTGTAAGATCAGGTTAAATAAGGATAATGTGACAAAACTGGTACAACAGAAAAATAAGGTCCTAAGGGAGATGTCAACCATAGAGACATTTGCCAAAAACCTACTAAAACGTGGGTGTGTGATAAAATGTTGCCTATCTTGCTGATAACTTTATGAGAAATAAAAAAGAAGCAAACGTGTTTAGTTCACCAAGAAGAAAAGAAAATTGATACGCTCTTTAAAAAAGATTTTTTAAATCCGAGGGGGGTAAAAAAAGATAAGATTGTAGGGTTAGAGACCCCAAAAAGGACAAGAGGCCTTGGAAGACAAGCTTCCAACTGTATAATCATCATGATCCAGATGAGGAATAAACTCTGACTCCAGTGTGTCCACATGTCAACTTCTAGATGAGTACAGATCTGCAAAGACAATGAATAAAAATAGAAACAAGCTATATGAACAAGAGTAAATACAAATAAAAGTTATTTTAAGCTAAAACCAGTAAGTCCTAGGTATACATAAGAATGCTTAGTGTTGGGGTGCCTGGGTGGCTCAGTGTGTTAAAGCCTCTGCCTTTGGCTCAGGTCATGATCCCCGGGTCCTAGGATCGAGCCCTGCATCGGGCTCTCTGCTCGGCGGGGAGCCTGCTTCCCCCTCTCTCTCTGCCTTCCTCTCTGCCTGGCTCTCTGCCTGCTTGTGATCTCTCTCTCCCTCTGTCAAATAAATAAATAAAACCTTTAAAAAAAAAAAAAAAGAATGCTAGTGTTGGGGGGGTACCTGGCTGACTCCAGGGTACAGCCTGTGTTCTTGATCTTAGGGTTGTGAGTTCAAATGCCATGTTGGGTATAGAGCCTACTTAAAAGAAAAAAAAAGAGTGCTAAGTTTTTAAACACTCTCCCACCCCTGAATAATTAAGTTGTAGGCAAAAATTGAATTTTTCATTTTCATTTTTACTTACATGAGATTAAATATTTTAATGTGCTTACTGGTCACTTGTATGTCCTCTTGTTTAAATATTATACTTTAAATTCCTTATGTGTTTTTATATTGGACTATTCCTTTTCTACACATTAATAAATGAGAGATTGTTATAGGTAAGGAATGCCATTCCTTTGTTATATATAAAAGCAATTGCTTTTTTGTCACTCATCTTTTATTTTTTTATGGGGTTGTATTTTTCAAGCTGCCTTATAAATATTTTTCTGCCTTTATTTATATTGCTTAAAATGCTATTCCCTAATCTAATCAGAAAAATATCCACCTATAGTTTTTATTGTACATTACTTTTAGAATTTTGTTCTTTTTTTTTTTTTAAGATTTTATTTATTTATTTGACAGACAGAGATCACAAGTAGGCAGAGGCAGGCAGAGAGAGACAGAGAGAGAGAGAGAGAGAGAGAGAGAGGAGGAAGCAGGCTCCCCGCTGAGCAGAGAGCCCAATGTGGGGCTCGATCCCAGGACCCTGGAATCATGACCCGAGCTGAAGGCAGAGGCTTTAACCCACTGAGCCACCCAGGCACCCCTGTTCTTTTTTTTTTTTTAAGTACTTGAATCAATCTGGGAGCTATCTAAGTACATCTATTAATTTCTAGACGTGATTTTCTTAAAAAGTCAATAGTCTCAGCTACTGGAAGACATTTTTATTTGCTTTTATTTTCATCAGTGGGTTGAAAGAAATGAATCCAGCTTCCAGGGTTTACATTTAAGTTCCTTCAAGTATGCTCTAACCTATATTTCTTTAATTTTTGAAGTCATGAGTGAACTTCCAAATTTATTGTCCAAAATGTTAAAATTTTACCTTTGCACACGTACATTTACATTTCTGTTATACCATTTTTTGTTGTTGTTGAACTGGATTCCCTAAACATCATTCCTTCCTGGACAGTAATAACTGACTCTGCTATTCAAGTAAGAACTAAAATCTGTTGGCCCTAAGGTATAAAATTTGCTCAGGTTCCCTGTAGAAAATAGAATGAAACACTTTTTCCTTGAACTTCAATATACTCACAGGCTATTGCTTATAGTTGCCAACTCTAATTGTGAATATCAGCTTTTATTAAGTCAACCCAACATTCAAATTCAGAAACCATTAACAGCAGCACAGTTCTTTTTATAAAGATGCAATTATTGTAATCCTGTTTTTAAGGCCCATTGGTTCCAGGGATACAAACTTTTCTTCCCTTCTTATTGGATTTTATTTGTTGTCATAGCCTAACACTTTCCAGCTATGACTATCAAATACATTCCATTTTGATAATATTCTGTAACCTAATTTATTTTTAGTACATGTCATTTTGTGAGATCCAATATTATTTTATTTGGTACATTTTATAAAACACTGACTAAATTTTGAAAAATCAATAAGGAAGAATAAATGAGCTACCATTAATCCAAAATTACTTTTTGGGTTCTTTCCTGGAAAAAAAAATTTTTGACCTGAAATTTCTTGTGTGTGGTTTCTGATGCTTGATTTGGAAAATGAAATTTTTAAGGGAAAGAATCTGGCAGATTTACTTCTTAGTGACATAACCAGGAAAAATAGTTTTAATAGTTTAAGAAAAAATAATTTGCTTTTCTTGGCTTAGAAAAATTTTAAATGGCATTATTTCTGAAATTCACATATTATTATAAAATTCATATGGCACTAAGTTGAAAGGATGCATAATTAAAATGAAGTCATTTATATGGCATTGAAACCCTATTTTATCTAATCATCATGCTGCATTTTCTTTATTAATTCTTATCCTCAAACATACAATCCTGGAAAGTCATATTGTTGCAACCATAGTAAACTTTCCCATAGTTTACTATTTTTCAACTGAATTATTTACACATATGATCTCACATGCATTCAAACTAAAAATCTCTGCCTTAACATTAAGTAGAATATTTACTTCTTGATTAAATATTAATATTTATTTCATTTAAATATATAAATTATTTATATTTATATGATATTATATGTACTTTTCATAAATATATTTTGTTTTGTTCAATCGGTCAACCAGACTGTCTAGGAAAACTGAAGTCCTCATAAACTGAAAAAGAAAAAAAAAATCATTAGATTTTTAGACTTATTTTAGAATGTATTTAAGAATTATGTACAGGGGCACATGGGTGGTTCAGTGGGTTAAGGCCTCTGCCTTCGGCTCAGGTCATGGTTCCGGGGTCCTGGGATCGAGCCCGAGTAGGGCTCTCTGCTCAGCAGGGAGCCTGCTTCCCCCTCTCTCTCTGCCTGCTGCTCTCCTACTTGTGATCTCTGTCTGTCAAATAAATAGATAAAATCTTTGAAAAAGAAAAAAAAAGAATTATGTACATACCCTTTTAGATGAAAGAACATTCTAGAATACCTGAACCTTTTGCTTTGCTTCTCTGGTTAATGCCGACTTGAAGTCGACAAGTGTAGATAATGGGATTTAAATGCTTTCTAGTTTGTCCATGCAACAGCTGTCCTATGACTGTCCAATACATCTCTGTCTTCTCTTTATTTCAATACATGTTCATCGACATCTGATCTTACAAGTTGAACTTTTTTTTAAAGATGTATTTATTTGAAAGACAGCGTGCCTGGGGGTGGGGGTGGGGGGAGAGACCCCCTATTTGACTCCCTGCGGACCACACAGCTCCTGAGCCAAAATCAAGAGTCTGACGCTCAATTGACTGAGCCACAGGAGCCCTTTTACAAGTTAAATTTTAAAAATTTAGTTATTGAAATAAATTTTACTTGCTTTGGAGAAATAAACAATTTAAATCATCCATGAGGAAGATTTATTTTAACCTTTATTTCCTTTGCCAAACATATTTTCTTTGTTTTTACATAGCATATTAAAATACTTCATAATTGAATGACAAAAAGCAAATATGTAGTTTTAATTAATGATTTATCACCTGTGTGATAAATCAAACCATTTTAAAGAATAGAAAAATCTTATTATCAAAATTAATAAGTAGTATAAATACTTTAGCTAATATCCATGATTTCTGCTGTAACATTTAGCTTTGACTTTCTTTACAGGCAAAACAAAAGAAGGAAAACAATTAATTCCTAATTCTTATTGTCTGATTTTAAACAAAAATTTTAGATTAAATTTATCACAGGTGTCCATATTACACAAGATATGGAAAAACTCTTTGATTTACACTCTGAACTCCCTGAGAGCCAGACTCTTGTCTTACTTACCTGTCTATACCTTAGAACCAGTGCAGAGCCAATGCTTATTACTCTGCTTTTTGAATAAACTGTTCAACTCCACTTTGAAGATTAAAAATTTGCAAACATTTTTTTTCAAGGTAGTAGTCATTTATATCCACCCTGTTCAAAAGCTCAAGTCAGAAACAAGCATGTCAAACAGACATTTCCTTGTGGTACTCCGTGAATGAGGTTCACATAAATGCTATCCTCGTGATCTAGTCAGATCCAGATTGACATAGTTAGCTACGCTGTCCAGATATACATATAGCACTTTCTTAGAGCTATTACCCTAGCACCCATCACATAGTATTGATTTTACTTGCATCCTATACCCTGTGGGAGCCATTTTATAACCATCTCCACAGACCCCTGCTCACGTGTCTCCAGAACCAACCTGGCATAGACTAGGTGTTGATACTTGGTAATAGTTTAATGATTGTTTACTGAATGACTCAATAACATGAGTTTAAAATGCCTCCAAAAAATGGACAACATAACCTAATGGCCTAGCTTCCCACAGTAACATGGCTGTGGAATAACATGTACTATTATTTTTCTGATTATAAAAGTAATACATATTAATTTTAAAAATTAAGAATTAAATGTGAATTTAAAAAATTATAATCTCCTAACTCATAGTTACTATTAATCTTCTATTTTTTCTATATAAGTGTGTGTGTGGGATCATACTAAAAATATTGTATGTTAATCTGATTTTTAAATTTAATATACCAAGCATTTTTCTGAAGTTATTAAATATTCTTCAGAAACATTTAGAATGGCCGAAGAATATTCTAGAATGTGGTTTGTGACTCCCTATAGTTGAACATTTACTTTATTTCATTTTTTTGCCGACACATTTTTTAAAAATATGAATAATAGCACTATTACTTGGGCAGAAAATATACTCATAAATTGTAATAAAGATTTAGAAACATTAGTTACAAGAAAAAATAAGACAAATTGTAGGAGGGATTGACTCTGCTAACAAGGATTGTATGTAGAGGGTTTTCAAATAGAATAACATAACAATGCACAAAATTTTCCAAGAATTCATGATGGTAAAATACATTAAGCTGACAGAAAACCTAAAAACCTGTTTTTTTAACTAGGAAGACATTTTATAGATTTTTTTTGAATTGAATATTCAAATCAAATTTGACACCTCAGGAGAACATCAGTTCTGCTGTCAGAAATCAAAACAGTGATGTATGCTATATTTAGGGAGTAAGTAATAGAATATAAATATATATACAATTTTCACTGTATTTTATTATGACAGAAATTAACTTTATGAAAAATCACTGACAAGCAAAATTGTAAAGTATTTGCTTTGCTACTTCCCAACCATACTTTTTGTTAATTGGCTAGAAATATAAGTGCCAATCTAATTTTCTTAATGCTAAAGTATAGTACTTTAAAAATGATATGCACATGGTTTAAAAGCAGATGGAATAAAGGATATTTAAAATTAATTTTTAAAACCTTGCAAAATATGTTAAAAAAATGTCTACTTTCATAAACTAGCCCCAGCTTCCAAACTTAGAAAGTTACAGATTACTTTTATTTTTCTTTTTTGTATTTTCTTTTTTGTTAAGGCCTAGTTGACACATGTTACATTAGTTTCAGGAATACAACCTGATTCCACAACTACAAAGTCATAGATTACTGAGTAATGACACAATTGATTAAACAATCCAGTTTTTAGTTTAAAAATTAATTAAACAACACTATTCTATTTGGCCTAGAAAATTTGCCTGGTTCATCCCCAGATTATGTCAGTGTAATATCTCTAACTGACCCATACTCATAGGTACTGTTAAACTGCCTATCTGTGAAGCACTTTACCAGTCAACAGCCTTGAAGCAACCAAGAGAAGCCTAGCTTCTTCTGAACAAATACCAAACACACACACACACACACACACACACACACACACACACACTCCAGTGCACTATATTAGCCAAACTAAAGCTATGGTCATTGTAAAATAGTCCTTCTGAGACTCATCTCAAAATCTTAACTTATAGAGCTTTTTTTTTTTTTAAGATTTTATTTATTTGACAGAGAGAGATCACAAGTAGGCAAAGAGGTAGGCAGAGGGGGAGGGGGAAGCAGGCTCCCTGATGAGCAGAGAGCCCAATGCGGGGCTCCATCCCAGGACCCTGAGACCATGACCTGAGCCGAAGGCAGAGGTTTAACCCACTGAGTCACCCAGGCGTCCCTAGAATTCATTTTTTAATGACAGAATGATAAATGAGGTTGTTAGGGGCTAAATTATGTCCCCCTATAATTCATATGTTGAAGCCCTAACCCCCAGTACCCTGAAGATGACTATATTTGGAGATAGGGCTATTAAGTTAAAAAGAGCTGTTAGGGTGGGCCCTAATCCAATCTGCCTGGTGTCCTAATAAGAGAAAATTAAAACAATGTGGAAAGAGGCTAGGAGCATGAATGCCCAGAGGGATGACCATGTGGAAAGGCAGCAAGGGCACAGACATCTGCTAGCCAAGGGGGCCTTAAAAGAAACCAGTCCTGCCAGCATGTTGATGGTGGACTTCCAGTCTCTAAAACTGTGAGAAAATAAACTTCTGTTGCTTAAGCTGTCTAGTCTGCAGTGTTTTGCTATGGAAAACCAAGAAAGTAGCATGTAATGTGTTAGGGTCGAGTGAATGTATTTTATGTACACATACAGAGCACAAAAGACAATGGTCTATTTTTCTGGACCACTAGGCACAGAATACAACAGCCTCTCTTTCCAATTTTTGACCTTTTGGGTTCCACCCGAAAAGTGTGGGAGGGGAGTATATTTCTGAAAAATGTCAAGGAAAAATACTAAATTACTTCGTAAGATAATACAACCCTGAACTTAACAATTCACAGAAAATTAGAATAATAGACTCTTTTTAATCAAATCTATTTTGCTGTTTTTGAGTAACAATTACATTTATGAGATCAATCTTGATTAAGTTATTATAATACAAAGTGGATTAAATTTTATCCTTGAGGGAATGAATATTTTTCAGGATTTAAAAAAATGCTTTAAAGAAACCACAAATAAGGAAAACAGTTTTCATGTGGTATTTTATATCTTTTGGAAGGAATACTAGCTGTTATTGTCTGTAGCATACCAGAGGTAGAAGTGGTATTAAAGACCATCTTACCAAATTGCTTCATTTTAGAGGTGAAAAAAAGAAATGCTTCAAATCACACAAGTTAGTAAAAGTGCCAAGCCAAGAATGAGTCAACGCTGTTTTGATTACACCAGTGGTCTGCAATCTGCATTTGGCTATGCACCCCACTGTAAAAAAAAAGAGAGAGAAAGAAAGAGAAGAGAGAGCATGTACTTCTGATATATGCGTTTGTATATTTATTTGTAATTTAATATATGTATAATTATATGAATGTTATATGACTGGTATAAAATAGATGCAGAAATAGAAAATCAAAATGGCATTTAAAGGGTTTCCAGTTCTGGATAACATGAAGTAGGTACAATTTTCCCTACACCTACTGCTAAGTACAACCAATAACCTCAGACATTGTATGTTAAAAAAAACATGGGAGACTGGAAAGTAAAGAAAAGAAGATGGATCAACTAAAGACATTGAGACCCATGGAATAACACAGAAGAAAGTTCTCTATGTTTTCTTTTTGCCTCACATGCCTACACTGCGCCCTAGAGAAGCCAACAACTTAGAAACATCAATAAGTGCAAAAAAAAGCCCTAAAAAAAAGTCTGCTTTCTCTGGCCACAGGAGCAGGAGAGGGAAAACCTAGTAAGAACAAAAAACTGAGACAATAACTGCCCTACTTTGGTCTAACACCATGGGAAAAACTGGACCCCACACATATAATTAAAGCTAAAAGATAAGCCTAGACTTTGTTTCTCATCACCCCACTATAATTGGCACTCTCCCCCCAACACACACCACCCCACCACTCTCCCTGGAATGATATCAGAGTAAGTCAAGCAGACTTTCAGTCCTTCCAGGTGTCAACAATCTCCAATCAATAAAGAGAACATGGTTCTCTCTCCTAGATTCCCACTCCTCTCAGTGGTAATGAAGCATCTCCCTTCCCCTACTGCTAGAGTGTTCTCAGCAGAAGAGTAGTGGGGAGCCTGAAATTGCATACCCACCCAGCAATGAGGCGATTTTCCTCACTGGAACGACAACAGAGACTGACAGAGCAATTAGATTTCCATCTTCACCTGGCATTAATTAGGTGGCACCTCCCTTTCACTCCTTGCACAGTATCAGAGAAGTCCTGCTGAAACAGAAGATTTAAATGAGATCCAGAGTTTCATAACACAGGATCCAAAATTTCCATATTATAATTTAAAAAATTACTGTCAAAACCAGAACAAGGAAATCCTTACTTGAATAAGAAAAGAAAATCAGGGAGCCTGGATGGCTCAGATGGTTAAGTGTCTGCCTTCGGCTCAGGTCATGATCCCGGGGTCCTGGGATCGAGTCCCACATCGGGCTCCTTACTCAGTGGGGAGCCTGCTTCTCCCTCTGCTTCTCTCTCTCTCTGTCTCTCATGAATAAATAAATAAAATCCTTAATAAAAAAATAAAAAAGAAAGGAAAGAAGATCAACAGATACGACCTCATCTCTAGAAGAAAAACAGTTCAAATGACAGTAGATTTTTTAAAAAGATTTTATTTATTTATTTGACAGGCAGAGATCACAAGTAGGCAGAGAGGCAGGCAGAGAGGGGGGAGGGAAGCAGGCTCCCCACTGAGCAGAGAGCCCGACAGGGGGCCAATCCCAGGACTCCGGGATCATGACCCCAGGTGAAGGCAGAGGCTTTAACACACCGAGCCACCCAGGTGCCCCAACAGTGGATTTCTCATCAGAAACTGTGGAGGTTGAAGAAAGAGCCGCAATATTGTTTAAGTGTTGAAGGAAAAGACTGTCAACATAGAATTCTATATCCAATGAAAATATCTTTAGAAACAACAGATAATTTAAGACATTTTCAGATAAAAGGGGACTTAAGTGAATGTGTTGTCAGCAGACCTACTCTGAAAGAATGGCTAAGGAAGTTGTTGAAACTGAAAGTAAATGATAAAAGAAGGAAACTTGGAGCATAAACAAGGAAGAAAGAACTATGAGAAAATAAATACATAGTAAATACAATACACTTTCCTTCTTTTCAGTTTTTAAAATTAGATTTTTCTAGTTGAAAGAAAAATTATAACATTGTATGATGTCACTCTTGGTCTATATAGAGGAAATAGTTAAGACAATTATAATGATGACAAGCAAAGGGACTTAAAGAGAAATAAGGTTACTACACTTTACTCAAATAGGTAAAATACTGATGCCAGTATACTATAACAAATTATGTATATCTAATTTAAAATATAATGCAACCACTAAAAATAAAATCTATACAAAGATATATACTCAAACATACTACAGATAAATCAAAATAAATTTATAAAAAAATGTTCAAGTAGCACACAGGAAGGCAGAAATAAAAAAATAGAAGAGAAAACAGGATAAACCAAAAACAAATAAAATAGCAGATATAAACCCTAATACATCAATATACATTAAATGTAGATATTCTAAATATAGTAATTAAATAGCAAAGATTGGCGGGGTGGATTAAAAATCACAACCCAATATAGGCTGTTTACAAAAACTCACTTCAAATATAACACTATAGAAAGACTGGAAATCAAAGGATGGAAAAGATATACCATATAAACACTAATGAAAACAAAGTGCATGTATTAATATTAAATAGACTTCAGTGAAGAAAACTGCTAGGGACAGAAAGGGACATTACATAATGATGAAAGTGCCAATGTGCCAAGAAATCACTGCAATCCTATATGGATTGCCCTATGCCCCAAACATCACAACTGCAAAGTGAGTGTGGGAGTGGGGGACAAATGATAACAGTGAAATGAGAAACAGACAAATTCACACTTAGAGTTGGAGATGTCAACACCCCACTCTTAACAAAGGATAAAACAACTAGACAGAAAATCAGCAAGTATATAGGCGAAATTAACACCACCATCAACCAAAAACATTGAATTTACAATCTTAGGACACTCTCCACAACATGAGCAGAATACACCTTCTTTTTAAACATGCATTAGGCATTTATCAAAATACAGCATATTCTGGGCCAATTAAACAAATCTCTACAAACTTAGAAGGATTTAAATCATACAGAGTGTATTCTCTGACATAATGAAATTAAACTAGAAATCAATTACAGAACAATAATGGGAAAATTTTAAAACACTTGGAAACTTAGCAGCACACTTCTAAGTAAACAATGGACTGAGAAGGAAGTCTTGAGTGAAATCAAGAAATACACTGAACTAAATGAAAATAAAAATACAACATATAAAAATTTGTGGGAGGCAGCTAAAGCAATCCTGAAAAAGAAATTTATGGTACGAAAGTCGTATAATGGAAAAGAGGAAAATCTAAAATCAATGATCTAAGCTCCCATCTCAAGAGCCCAGAAAACAAAGAAAACAAACCCAAAGCAAGCAGAAGGAAGGAAATAGTAAAGAGCGGAACTTAAGAAAATTGAAAACAGAAAAATAGAGAAAATCAATGAAACAAAAATTCAGCTCTTTAAAAACATCAATAAAAATGAAAAGAAAGCTCTAGGAAAACTGACAAAGAATCGAGAGAAGCCACAAATTTCTGATATCAGAAATGAAGCAGGATATATCACTACAGACCCTGCAGACATCGAAATGGTGAGGGAATACCATAAAGAACTCTACACACATAAACTTGACAACTTAGATGAAATGGAGCAATTTTTCAAAAAGAACAAATACCACAGCTCACTCAATAGAATGGGTAAATGAATCACCCTTTAACTATTAAGGAAATTAAACCCATAATTTTAAAAAGTTCTTAGACATGACATCAAAAGCCTGATTGTCTTAGTCAGTTCAGAATGCTATAACAGGATACCATAGACTGGGTGGCTTGAGCAACAGATTCATTACTCACAGTTCTGGATGCAGAGAAACCCAAGGTCAAGGTCAAGCACTGTCAGCTTCTGGTGAGGGCCAGTTTCCTAATTTGCAAATGGTCATTTTCTCCTTGTACCCCATTTGGGGGGAATCAGACAGAGAGAGAGAGAGAGAAAGAGAAGAGAGACAGAGAGGGTGAAAGTTGGCTCTCTGGGGATTCTTCTTAGGAAGACACTAATCTCATTCATCAGGGCTCCACTCTCACAATATTAATTACCACCTAGAGGCCCCACCTCCAAATATCATCACTTTGGAGATGAGACTTCAAAATATGAATTTAGGACCTAGGGGCACAATATTCAGTCCATAGCAATAATCCATAACAGAAAAATCAATAAATAGGACTTCATCAAAATTTAAAATGCTGTTAAGCAAAAACCCCTATTGAAAGGATGAAAAGACAAATTACAGGGGCACCTAGGAGGTGCAGTCGGTTAAGCGCTGGACTCTTGGTTTCAGCGCAGGTCGTATCTCAGGGTTGTGCCATCAAAGTCTACATTGGGCTTGGGCTCGGTGCAGTCTGCTTGTGACTCTCCTTCTCTCTCCCTCAGCCCATCTCCCTCTGCTTTCTCTCTCTCTCTCAAATAAATAAGTAAATCTTTAAAAAAAGAAGGAAAAGACAAATTACAGACTGGGAAAAAATATTGGCAAACAATCTAACTGACAAAGGACTAAAATCTAGGATATCTATTAAAAAAACCTTTGAAAATCTTTGAAATTAACTGAAATTAACTTTTGAAATTTTTGATCTAAAAATGTAAGAATTAGAATATATTAAAGAGTGAAAAATTTAATGTATTTGTCACATTTTGCCAACCTCAAGTCTAAAGCATAAAAGATTTTTACATCAGATCTGGAAATCTCAGACCTTTACTATAAGTTTTTAAGAACTTCTGTCCTCTAATGGAGGTTTCCTCTACAAGGTAACAAAGCTCACTGTTAGCTATTACATTTTCTCTTTTTTTCTGAGAAGCTATTCTATTTATTTATTCATATTTAAAATTAATGATTGTGGATTGCTCTTTAACGGAAGTGTTGAAATCTTTTGTTATTCTTTATTCTGATCCTCAAATTTTCCTATACTTAGCCAGTAAGCCCCTTCCAGCTGATACCTGTGTTATTTCGATGTGTCCCTATCACAGATTATCTTACTTTTTGGCAAAAAAGATATTCCAGGCTCACTTTGTCCCCTCCATCCTCAGCCCAAGAGTCAGTCATTTCCCCAGGAAGTTCTGGTTCTGGCTATTGCAGTGGAATGTAGTTACCGAGATCAGGACCTTGCCAAGGCTGGTTGCATTTTCTGGGTCCTACTTTCCAGGCCTTCTTAGTAGACAAAGTTAGGAAATATATGTATACATACACAAACAAATACACATTCACACTTCTAGAACCATTTTATATCCATTTGCATAAATAGATTATAAAAACATTGAGTTCATGTTGATATCCTCAATTGTAATCCAATACCTCAGGGCTTTCTTTCTCCTCTTCTGAGCTTGTTAATATGTTCTTAAACATGAGAAATGGTTCCTATCATCCTCAACATATTTATGTATTTGCTCAATTGGCTTACTTATTTTTGCAGTGTAACCAATATCTCAACAATACTAGCTTGCCCTCCACCACTACAGCACCCCAGTGCCACTCTGTGTCCTTGACCACAAAACCTGCTGACTTGTATTTCTGTGCAGTTCTCCACCATTCTTCAGGGCCTACATTCTTTTTTTTTTTTTTTTTAATTTGACAGACAGAGATCACAAGTAGTCAGAGAGGCAGGCAGAAAGAGAGGAAGAAGCAGGCTCCCTGCTGAGCAGAGAGCCAGATATGGGGCTCGATCCCAGGACCCTGGGATCATGACCTGAGCTAAAGGCAGAGGCTTTAACCCACTGAGCCACCCAGGCGCCCCGGGGGCCTACATTCTTAGCTGTGGCTAAACTGTGGCTTAGCTGTGGCTAGCTGTGTGTATGAGCTGTGGCTCATACCCCAAGTCTATTCCCCTTTCTCATAGTTCCACAGCCTTACCTTCTAGATCACTGGCCTGTGCTTCTATGGGGCTCAACTCTCTCTCACTATACCATACCCTAGCTACTGTGTAACTCTTTCATGGATTTAATTATTCTCTCTTCATTCCAAATATTTAATACTTCCTTCTGGTATCATTTTCCTTCAATGTGAAGAGCCTCCTTTGGTACTTCATTTGGAGCAAATCTGTCAGATACATTTGAATTCTCTTAGTCTTCTTTCACCAGAGACTATCTATATTTTCCTTTAATTCTGGAAGGATATTCTCACTAGACACAGAAATCTAGCTGGACAGATGAGGCCATGTCAGTCAGGGCTCCATAGTTACCTAGCTGCTATCAGCGAAGCCCAGCAAGATGCTGAACATACACACCTACCAAGCCCTTGGGCTACACCTCACTAGGTGATTGCCTTCTAATTGAAGATTAAATAGGATCCAGAGTTTCAGAATATCCCAAATGGGCAGTATGCAATAGAATATCACTCATCATACTAGGAAAGTCATGTGACTGAGAATAAAAAAATCAACAGATTCCAATACTGAGAAGAATTGGTTGTTGTAATTATCAGAAAAAGAATTTTAAAGAAACTATTATAAAAATGTTTCAACAAGATATTATAAATTTTGTTAGAACAAATGAAAAGGTGGAACATTTCAGCAAGGAAATACAAGTTAGAAAAAAGTAGCCAAATGGAGATTATTGAACTGAAAAAATACATTATCCAAAACAAAAACATGCTTTATGAGCACAATAGTAGAGATGACAGAGGACAGATCAGTGGACTTAAGCACAGAGCAATAAAATTTATGTAATCTGAACAACAAAGAGAAGATAGACTGCAAAGGAAAGAAGGAAGGAAGGATAGAAGATAGGTAGATTAGCTTCAGAGACTTTGAACAATCCAAAATTGCTACCATTTGTATCACCAAAGTTCCAAAAAAACAAGAGAGAGACAGTGAGACTGAAAAAGTATGCAAAGAAATAATAGCTGAAAATATCTAAAATTTGGCAAAAGACATATGAGCCTACATACTCAAGAGGCTGTGTGAAACCCAGGTTAGATAAAACCAAAGAATTTCATAACAAGACATAATATAATTAAACTCTGAAAAATAAAGGTGAAGAAAATACCTTGAAAACATCTAGAGAACAATGATGCTTTAGGGGAAAAACAATTCAAATGACAGTGGATTTTTCATCAGAAACCAGAGAGGCCAGAAGAAAATGGTACAACATTTTTAAAGTACTGGAAGTTTTCTTTCAGTTGAGAATTGTAGCTAAATTGTGGAAATTCTTTCACAATGTACACATCTGTCAAATCATTATGTTGTTTGCTTTAAATATATTACAATTTTCTGTGTCAATTATACCTCAGTAAAGATAATAAAAGGTTACTTTTATTATAGGGTCATTCTCAGACTAATAAAAAAAAAAGTAAGAATAGAATTTGCTTCCAAGAAATCTAGCCTAAAAAACAGTGAAGGGAAATGTTCCAAAAAGAAATGACTTTATAACAGAAAAAAACTTGAAACTTCAGAACAAAAAGAATACTGGAATGGGTAAAAATAAGGATCAATGTAATAAACTACATCACTCCTCATGAGCTTCTTAAATCATATTTGATGGTTTAAGCAAATATTATAACACCATCTGATGTGGTATGTGATGATTATGGAGGTAATAGTTGAGGCAATTATATTTTATTTTATTTTATTTTTCTTAAAGATTTTATTTATTTATTTGACAGACAGAGATCACAAGTAGTCAGAGAGGCAGGCAGAGAGAGAGGAAGAAGCAGGCTCCCTGCCGAGCAGAGAGCCAGATGTGGGGCTCGATCCCAGGACCCTGGGATCATGACCTGAGCTAAAGGCAGAGGCTTTAACCCACTGAGCCACCCAGGAACCCCAAGGCAATTATATTTTAAAAGTGGGGAGGGTAAAGGGTCATAAATGGAAGTCTACACTCAAAGTGTTAAAGGGTCAATAAGAGTATTATAAGAATCATTTCTGTATTATAAATACATGAGACAAAAGTAAGTATAATTACCTGAAGTAATTTCACAAATTTTACTGAAGTATGTTAAACACAGTAGCCATATACAGTGTACATTTGTCACTTTTGGTTGCACAACATACTTTGAAACTTCACCCGTTTTTTGATATATTTGAATTCTGCTTTCCCAAATAGAATTTAAAATCTGTATTTTCGGGGTGCCTGGGTGGCTCAGTGGGTTAAAACCTCTGCCTCCAGCTCAGGTCATGATCTCAGGGTCCTGGGATCAAGCCCTGCATCGGGCCTCTCTGCTCAGCGGAGAGCTTGCTTCCCTTCCTCTCTCTGCCTGCCTCTCTGCCTACTTGTGATCTCTCTCTGTCAAATAAATAAATAAAATCTTTAAAAAAAATCTGTATTTTCTAACTTCCCTTTGGGCCTAGGATTGCAGCCAGGGGACTGGTTTCTATCAGTCATTTGCACCCGCATGAGTCTTCAACTTGTAAGTGATTAAGAATAGGCTCTGGAGAATATCCCCTTCCCCCGCCCAGTAGTTGTACAGTTGGCAGCGTCAAGGGCAGCTTCTCCCTTGGGACTGCTGTCAAAGCAGTTCAGAAGTCGGCAAAAGACTATGGGTGACGTTCTGGTAAGGTTAGTGTATTTCTTCCCTCAGTCTTCTCAGTGACTGGATAAACTCTCCAGTATCTTTAATAAAGCCTTTTTTGCTCAAACTAAACAAAATGAATGTTGTTTGCAACTAAGACTCTTAACAATAAGATAATTGATATCAGAAGTATAAGAAGCCCTTGAGGAAATGGATATCTGGGTATTCGCTATCCGGCAAGTTGGATGTGAAAGCTCTGAGGATCCAGTTAGTTGTAAGAAGCATGCCCAGAACACACTGTAAGGAAACAGTTGCTTATTTTATCATCTGTGTCCTTGGTCACCTATTTAAGTCGAGGAGTTGGGGAAATGAATGGTTGCTGCCTTAGAACAGTGTAATGGGGTGCACCTGGGTGGCTCAGTCAGTTAAGCGTCTGCCTTCTGCTCGAATCATGATCCCAGGGTCCTGTGATAGAGCCTCACACCAGGCTTCCCGCCTGGTGAGGAGCCTGCTTTTCCCTCATCAATTCCCTGCCACTTCCTCTACTTGTTCTCTCTCTTCGTTGAATAAATAAATAAAATCTTGAAACAAAAACAAAACAGAACAGGACAGTATAATGGGCATGAAGAATGCCAGATCTTTAGGGTGAGTCAACTACTAAATGCGCTGAGCATAGAAAGAAAGGAAATGACAAGCTTAAAGTTTTAAATTCTCAGTTCAAGAGAGTCAAAAAGCCAGGGCGATAAAATGATTACCCTAAAATTAGCTCTCATCTCTGCAGGGCTGATGAAACTGAAAATTAAATGCACAGTCTAATCCTGTGGTTTCTGAATTACGTCAGTTGAATTCAAATGGTACAATGTCTTTTATTTAAAATTAAGAACTGTGGAATCTCAATTGTAATCGGGATAAATGGAAAAACCCTGAAAACTCAGAGCACTTTGGGTACTCTTGGTCATTAAACATCCCTTGCTAGAAGAAATAGTTGTTCCTCTAGCATTTGATGAGCTGCTTCTGCCTTCATTGAAAATTATGTAAGCACCTTTCCTGGGGCAGTTACCTTGCCAGGTGGAATAAATTTCCTTACAACTTCATCCTGATACCCTTCAATGCCTCAGACTTGTAACTTGGGTCAGAGTCCAGTATACTCCAAGAAGCCACTGAAAAGTCAAACCCAGAGCTCGTACACCAAAAAGAATGCAGTATTTCACCAAGTTATATTTGCAAATACCTGCAGGAGTATATGTGGGAATGTATTCTAAGGTTCAGGACAAGAACAAATGGAATATAATTACATATTGAGGCAAAGTTTTAGATAGAGGTTTAGAAAAAAAGGAAATTTGTAATGAAAGTAAGACAAATAGACATAAGCTCTTTGCAAAGGATGCTGAAAACAATGGTGGGAGATGCTGCCATTAATATGGCCTTCATTAGCAACATTTAACCCACGTAGTCATAATCAGAGTCATTTGACAGACAGCACTTCGCCTTGCTGATGGATTAGGAGATTCTTGGGTTTAAAAAGGCTGTATATCCACTAAGGTCCCATTTTATCTGTATAAGCAAAACAAAACAAATAAACCAACAACAGCAACAACTCCACTTGAGAAACAAGATTCTAGGATTGGGCCTCCATGCCATGGCTCCCCAACTCAATTCACAACACATGATTTATTGAATGAAGAGGAGGCTGGGAATTCTTGAGGATGAGCCCTATGATGACATTGTCTTAGACTGGGTTCCCTCAGAAGCAGACTCAGAAGTGAAGGTTCCTATGAAAGTGGCATATTTTAAAAGTGCTGCCAAGAAGAGCGAGGAGAGGAGTGGGGGGAAGCTAGACTGGGAAAAGGAAAAGCCAAACCAGGTGCAATTTCAGGCAACATCCTAGCCTCAGCCTGACTCCGAGGGATCTCTGGAGGACAAATTGGACCTCAAGTCTGTCCCAGACAAGTTTGTCCCAGCTCCGGGCAAGGAGGCAAGGGAGCTGAGCTTTCATATTTTTGTACCCACAACCATTGGCTAATGGTTACCTGAGGGTCCAGGATTTTACTTCCAGGTACTTTGATTCTCTGCACCCGCAGGCTCAGAGTGACTCCATTAGTCCACAGGAAATTTCTAAAAGAAGAATTGCAGATCCAGGACATTCACAGAAAATGGTAAGAAATCTGAGTAGATTTGTATGGAGCATGCACAATGCCCGTTACAGATATTACATAGATCACTATAAATATTACTGTTAGCCTTCCTCCAAAGGACCTGAAACACAAAGCTATGCCCTGAGGATTTTGTGATCAGGTGACCTGACCTAATGCTAATCCCTGGGGCCCAGAATAGGATAATGTTCCTCTGGACAAAGATCTTTAGCGGGAAGGAGGGATCAAACGATAAATAGAGTTTGGGCTTGAATTCATAGCATCATGGGATCAGGGTCTGTGAACACATCTTGTGGGTATTCCTCCCATTCTTTAACTTATTATTAGAATAGATATCCTCAGCAACTGGCAGAATGTCTGAATTAGCTACTTAACCTATGGAGTAAGGGCTATTAAGGCAGAAACAGCCAAGTGAAAGCCATGGGAGATCTTACTCCCCATAAAAAGAATAAAACAAAAGCAACGTTGCATTTTTTTTTAAAGAACATCAGAAGTTAGAACCTCCATAACATCTTTATACAACCTTCCTCTAGTCTTTACAGATAATTCTTAGAGAATTGCAGTAGTTTATTGTAAGACAAATCCAGTAACAACTGTTATTCTGTATCTGCTCTTATAGATAGTAGTTATAGATAACTACTGCTTCTTGTAGTTGTTTCTGGACCATTCCAACTAAGATGCCCATGGTGGTCATCTAAAACAACAATCAGGCATACATAGCAGCACAGCACTCCTTACTTCAAATGGAAATGATAGATACTTCAATGGGTGTAACAGACCCTACAAGCACACATAAATTGCATGTCCACGTGGTGCTTACTCCTGCTTACTCCTGCTACATAGCATTTTTTTTCTCTCAATCCACAACTACGGCCTCATGAAGAATTCCCTTTTGTCAGTTCACAAAGAGGGGTAATCTGAGTCCAGTATACTTTGGCTCTGTAGTAAGTATTGGTATCCAGCCCCAGTGTACTCTGTAGCTACTCAAGGGTGATCTGAAGAACAATAGAGAAGCGAGATACTCAAAATGGACATGATTTCAAATGGCGAATCTCAGGATCCAGAAGTGATGGCCTGAGTTATGGATATACATTGATTTGTGGCTACATGTTTAGATTTAATGGGACTTACAAGGAAAAAGATTGGAAAATAGATGGCAAAGAAGTTTGGGGAATAGGACAGAATATGGAGGGAAATATGACACAGAATATGGGGGGGAAGAACTATGTCTCATTTGAATACTCATTAAGATACTCTGGCTGAGAGAAAGGTTTTCCATAATCAAGTGGTCAAATTGACTTGCTTTGGAGTCAGCCATTTTCCTTAAAACCAGTGCTGAGAGTTACGGAGGTGATGCACGGTCTCAACGATGTGGTCTTTTTAGCCAGGCTGACCTGGCTAATGCCACTTCTGTGTACCCAACTTTCCAAAATAACCAACATTGAGCCCCTGATAAATTATATAATTGGCTAGGGAGGACAGCCATCCAGACTAGTTTAATTGTATAGTAAGCAGTAACTTATCCTCACTGAACAATGTAGAGACTTATTCTACACTGGATTTCCCTTCCCTTCCCTTCCCACCATGTTTCTGCCAGCAACATTCTGTGAATGCCTTGTTCACTCTCACAATGTTCCACATTTAGATTTTAACCCATACTAGGTTACTTCTGACAAAAGAACCTATTTAAGGGTTTCCCTAGTGTTATTGTATACCTTATTACTTATAATCTTTGGGGATAGAATTGTTGACCAGCCTACTAAAGATTTATTTATAGTTTTAGATGGGTGTATAACACCTTGCCAGATTGAAGTGATGTCTTATATGATGTTATAAGCTTGGAATCAGCAACCAACAATGGTTCTACTTCTCCTGTAGCCAGGACACATGGGTTTAGGAACAATGGGGTAGAAACGGGAGTGATAGCTTTCACCATTACACCTAACCATGCACTTATAAAAGGTTTACTTCTTGCCCTTGCAGTGGAGGATTCTGCTGTTTCAAGGTGTTTGATCCAATGGATAAATACTTTTACAAGGTCACACACAAGTGGTTCCATTATATTGGAAGTTGATGTGAGCAGTTTTTTTTTAACTTTTTGTGTCAATAAGACAAAAAGAATATATCATATTAGCTGTGGGTAATTGATCCTTGTAATTGGAATGCAAACAGGTAGCTTATTCACAGAGGACAAGGAGAATTATATTCCAAATCTAGAGAAGCCTAAGGAGGCTCCATAAATCCTTGTCCAGGAATAAAATTAATGAAAGTTTATGATAACTTCATACAAGCAAGTCTATAAAAGTTTCAGCTCCCTCAAAATTAAAGATTTGGGTAACAAGGTAAAGAACCATAACCAACTAAGATCTTGATTGAAGGTGAAAGAAATTTGGAATGTGCAGTGAAAGCACAAAACTGTGAATACCAACTTCAGCTTTATGATTAGTTTCACAAAAGGAGGATACCTGTAGAAACTCACATTTTACTTCTTGATGGTCATGTGTCTATTCATATAATAAAATTTCCAATGTTATTAACATATAGTAACATTTTCCAATGTCTCACTTTTTCCAATATTATTGTATTTTAATCCCTAGTTTAGAAAATACCAAGAAGGAATTGTGAGTACACCAGAGGAGAAAAAGATATCACCTAGATCTCATACTTGGAGCTGGATTAAGTAATTGAAGAGAAGCTGGATAATCCCTTCATGAGAAGAGTGAAAGCTTTTAAACTATAATGGATGTTTATAGACTATTAGGCCGAAAACTATTGTTGCTGTGCGGTTTTTAAGTTTTATATGGTAGAGAAATTGATGAATTTGTCAACTGAAAGATGGGCTCAGATAGGTATTCCTCATTTATATCTGCCTGTCTAATAAATTGTAAACGCCTACTTTGCATTTTGATATATTACCATGTTCTAAGTTCTATCTTCTCAAGTTTGATTCCATTTTTTTTCTTTTTAAATTCTATATGTCCAGGAGAGTGCAGTGGCTATATGTGGGACATATAGCCATAATTCATCAATCAGAAACATTCACAAAGACAATGATTCAGAAATGAACTACGTGTGAAAAGTCTCTGTATAGTAACTTTTTTCCCCCCTTACTGCAGGTAGTGCTATGATTCTTGAGACACTGGTGACAGATTTCTTGTCAGGCCAGTACTCAGGTGTGTTCCCATTCGTTTCTGGAAGCTTGTGTGATTTCTTTATTTCTTCCTCCTTCTCTTCATCTCTTTTCTGTAAGTAGCAGAAATGAATTGTCCTGTTTGCAATTAAGAACTTTAATTATACCTTATAAAATACAATGTTTGAAGCTAGTCTTCAAGAATATGTGGTATTAGAGGGGATAAATAAAGGGCTTTTCAAACATCTCCTTTGTTTGATCCTTTTGTAGCATTCTCTAAATTCATTTCTCAAATTGCTAATCTTAGAGAAGAGAACAATAATGAGAAATATCCACAACTTTCTCGAAGAAAAAATAAGATGGAAATATTCTCTTTCTTGGCCACCACTTCTATTTCCAAATAATTTTACACTGCAATTTGAAGGCATGACTAGGGCAGTCATTACCTCTTTTAGCCTTATTATAGTACTAGGTGGGAAGACTAAAGGAAGTATGACAGAAAATGCAAAGAAATTGCATTTTTACAATTATGACTTAGGAAAACTTTTGGAAATCAACTTAGGATGGTCAAGTCTTGAATTCAAGACTCGAATCAAGTCATTTGACTGTGGAAGAAAGAAAATAAAAGAGAAAGAGAAGGACTCCCAAGAATAGAAGTTGACTGACCTGTTGTGGCAGATTAAAGATGGACACAAATTCTTTGACAAGTCTCTCCATGCTTTTACCATAAAGTATGGTGGAGGTGATGTTATGTCAGACTGAATTGATAAATGAGAAATGAGAGAGAGAGAAAAAAAAATTCTGGGTCTTTTAACTATCCCAGCCCCCAAAAATTAGTCTCAAAGTCATCCAAGATGAGGCCTTCGACATCATGGAGGAGAAGAAAGCCATCTACTTTGTGCTTATCCAAAATCCTGACCTCCAGAATCATGAAATAAGATAATAATGTATTAGTTGTTGTTGTTTTTAATCACCAAGTTTGGGAGTAGCTCACTATACAGCAACAGGTAACCAGAACACCATACTATCTTCATTTATTTCTTTAGTAATTTACATATGCTGACTGTTATGCAGTATACCCATCTCTGGGCTTAAAGTACATTGGAATAAATTTCTCTCAAACTGGGTTGTAGTTCCCGTTTTATGAAGGGCAAAAGTTTCAAAAGCCACAGAAGTTGTTTGTAATTATTAATGGAAAAAGGTAAATAAGGGAAGATTTGGAGTGTAGAGGTAGGAAGGTGAGAAGACCATGTCAAGAGGTTACTTTAGTGATTTGCAGAGATTCTTCCCCCTGAGGGACAAACAAGGAGGGTGCCAGTGACAATGAAGAGGCATGACAAGGGTGGCTTTTGGTCTAGGGGACACAAAGGAGCACTGAGCAGAGAATTCTAGTAAAGGTAGAAAGAATAATGTCCATAACCAGAAGAGTTAATGCAAACAGTCAAACTGCAATGGAATGAAGAGTTACCTGCAAAGACTAACCCTAAAAATAAGTGCTGTGATCTTTCTTGATCTGATCAAAATCTTTTTTGGAAGGAAATACAAATGCAGGCCAACCATCCCAGATGTGTTTGGGAATTTAAATTGTTTTCAAAATCTAGAAAGGAATGTCATAAATTTACTGTTTATTTGTTAACAACCCCATCCAGGTTTAGGGTCACATTCTGTAATCAAACACATTAATATTTTTGTGTTTTGTAACAAAATGTACAAAAACAGATGAAGATATAAATAGCTTCACGTCAGTCCAAGTCAAGTTTTGCCACCTACTGAGTACAGTTTAGGTTTAATCCTGGTTCCAAATGAGTCATGGAAAGTTTTTAGTTTTCAGAGCTTTTGAATTTTTAAATGTGGACAAAGGATTGTTCATCTATAATAGACTGCTTGTGGCTAAATATATATGATGACTATAAGAAAACATACTTTCACGTGGAAAAAAATTACTGTACTTACGTTTAAGTTAACAAAAAATATCTTTGACTATTTTGAAGATAAACTGAAGATTACTCTTAGTGACTGATAGTTATTATCCTGAAACAAAATCTAAAATTATTTCTAACAAAAAGTATTACAATTATAAATAACAATTATTTCCAACCTCCAGCCAACTCTGAAGTGTTAATAAATACAACAAAAAATTTAAGGCAACAATGTAGCTTAGATCACCCTGTAAGAGTTTACTGTAATAGAATTTGGATTCTAATACTTTGGGACTAAATAAAAGATGGGAAAGAGACTCAAGACATAGTAAACTTCCAACTTCTGTAATATATTATTTCTTTTAAAAAAAAAAAATTCAGGGACGCCTGGGTGGCTCAGTTGGTTAAGCGGCTGCCTTCGGCTCAGGTCATGATCCCAGCATCCTGGGATCGAGTCCCACATCGGGCTCCTTGCTCAGCAGGGAGCCTGCTTCTCTGTCTGCCTCTGCCTGCCACTCTGTCTGCCTGTGCTCGCTCCTGTGCTCTCTCTCTATCTGACAAATAAATAGATAAAATCTTTAAAAAAAAAATTCAGGGCTTGGACTCAAATCCTTGAGATTAAGACCTGAGCTGAGATCAAAAGTCAGACACCTAACTGACTGAGCCACCCAGTTGTCTCCCAACTTCTGTATTCTAGTAATAAAATCTTATATTTGTTTATCAGTTTAGACCTTTAAAGTATTTCAGTATGGTTATATAAATAATAATTTTCATTCAATTTAAAATTTATGATACTCCACAGAAATATTAAGTACTATGCTATAGTCTTTAGCCCCATGATAGAACTGTGGAAAATATAAAATAAACATATGTCCTGGTCCTTTGTTCTTAACACATTGAAATAATTAGATAATGTGATGGCAGCATAATGTAGATAAATGTTAAATGAACAAAGTCAAGAGCCTGAATATTGGGCCATTGGTCAGAAAGTGTCATCTTCCCTTTTCAGAGAAAGTAAACATGTGCAACGCTATTACTAAATCAGTTTCCTTTTCCTCCAGCCAGGCCTCTGTTCACTCCCCTATCCTGCCTCTGGGGAAGTCTTTGAAAGGTTACTTGGGAGATGAATCAAAGGACTCATTTAAAAGATTGTGGTCTTGGACAAAAAATAATGAGAAAAAAGATTCTGTGGATGAGGGTTCCAACTAGAATAATTTTTCTGACCAGATCAGCCTCTGGAATGATAGGGAGAAGGCACAACTCTCATGATTATGTTTTAATCGTGTAAAAAAGAAATTGTTTAAAGTCATGCTCCACTTGCAGTGTTTAAGGTTGCAAAATAAACTCGGATATGACAAGCTCATATTTCATTTATTCTGTCTATAAATGAAACACCATCTAAAAACTGCCAGAGCTAGGTCAGCGTTTTTTCTCTGAGGTCCTTAAGAAGAAAATTTCTCTTGTGACAAATTTTTAGATCACAAGTTTTCATTTATTACTTCTAAAGTTTATTTTGTGGAGAGCCTTTAATGATAGATTACTACACTCCAAGGTCAGCTTTGTTTCCACTTTAAAACACTTACCAAAGACTATAGCAAAGTCTTTGAGAACACAGAATTCTGCAACTGTATTAGAAGTTGCTATCTGGAATAAAGCTGAATAATAAAAAAGAGGCACATTTGTTTATAAATGATCAAATCAGTTAAAAGACGATCTCATCATTTCTACTTTCTCTTAAAACACAAATATTTGAAAAATAAAAATTTAAAGGACATTGCACTACTTTAAATGTTTTACCAACAACTCTTATTTGGCCTGTTTCTTTTACTATAGAAAAAATAGAGGATTACTTGTTGTGTTCTTTTATATATATATTATCTTTTGAGTTTTTCTCTTTACACTTCATTCATTCTTCACTCAGTCTCATTAAGTGACTTCATTCTTTCACTTGCAAACATGATTATTTTGGAATGTGTATTTGTTTCAATAGTCCTTATTTGGATTTGCCTAATGTTTCAAACACAACCGTTTGCCTCATTGTAAGTTCCTAGAGATGAGACACCAATGTCTTTTCTGATGAGTCATATGTGATTAAAAATACAAACATCTGTTGCAAGGTTTTTAATTTACTATTAGTTTACTTCCATGTTTTAATTACTATAAGTTTACAAATATGTTTTAATATTAGTGAGGCAATTTCCTTCTCATTACTCTTCTTATATTTTTTTCTTGAAATAGTTGCTCACGTGTTTTCTAGAAGCATCATAGAAGTACTTCAAGATTGTTAACAGATTCTGTTAAGATTTTTATTTGAACAGAATTCAGCATATAAATTAATTTGGGGGAATTCACACATTTACTATATTGTATCTTACTAAAAAGCTCAGTAGAAAATAAATGCTCATTCATTTAAATCTCTTTTTTGGTAATATTTTCTAGTTTTCTTTTCCTTCCTCCCTCCCTCCCTTTCTTCCTTCCAGATTTTATTTATTTTAGAGAGAGAGTGAGAGAGCACGAGCAGGGCATAGGGTAGAGGGAGATGCAGACTTCTTACTGACTGGGGAGCCTGATGTGGGGCTCGATCCCAGGACTCTGATCATGATCTGAGCTGAAGGAAGATGCTTAATAGACTGAGCCACCCAGACACCCCTGCCTTTGTTTTCGTAAGAATTCTGTGCTTTTTGCTTTTTTGTTAATGGCTAACATTTCCTTGGAGGCACTGATATAACAATCCTGTTACCTCCAAGTGCATTTCTGTCTTTTCTGATATTTATACCCTTCATTTTCTCTTTCTTGCACACTTCCTCCACTCTTCTTTTCCTCTTCCACTTCTCTCCCTTCCTTACCTCTCTCCTTCCTTTCTTCCTTCCTTCTTTATTGGTTTGTTTCATAGCATTAGCTTGAATTCCTGGAAAAAAAAATAGAGATGGTGATGCAGGCCATGTCATTCCCAAATTTAACTATAACATAACTGCTCCATTAATTATAAAACCAGCAGTTGGTTGGAAATAAAAACTCTTGATCATGTTGTTAATATATCTTTCCAGTTGGGTAAAATTTTTTTCAATGTTGCTCTGTATAGTGAAACTTTTTCTTTTTTGATTTACTAATACAAAGATAGTAGTTTTTCCTCCCACTAATCTACCTTTTCCTTCACCAATCACTTTGAAGGATATTTTCAAATTTGTTGAACATTTTATTCTTCTTAGGACTTTTGAATTGGTATCCATCAGTAAATTTATCAATTGTTTTTTCCAAATTTCTTTAGATGGTTGTGATCTCTTTCTACCTTTTTAAGCATTATGGGTAACTCTAATTCATATTGGTTAATAATAGAAACATTTAAGCATTGCTTCAAGTCTGATTTTGTATCTATGAATTTTCATACATAATATATTTTAATTTTATTCTTAATCAATGTTTCTCAAAATTTTAAAGCAATATCTCTTTAACAATATAAAAATCTTATGCTTACAAATTTTATTCAAATTCCAAAATGAATGAAAAATAAGCTCTCGTTCAACTGTGAATTTCTATTTTAAATACTTTGTGATTTAACTACTAGAGAAATTTTTTTGTTGCCAAGTTGCCTATGGTTAAACTTTTAAGACATTAATGTCTATAGTTATTGCAGTGTGGTCAGAATATGTGAACTATGTTGAGTGTTTTATGGCTTACTATAAGAGGAAATAATGTGAATGCTCCATGGATTCTGAAAAGTGAGTGTTCTCAAGTATAGGACAAAAAAATGACATATTTGCAATTTCTCAAATCAAACTCTCTAATTATATTTGTCACATCTGTACCTTATTCAAGTATCACCTTAATTTGTCAAAGATTGATAGAGCGGTATAGTCTCCTACTTCTACTGAATTTTTTTCAATGAATCTTTGTATCCCTAAAACATTTTCTTTATATATATTTACACATTCTGTATTTAAAGGTCCATAACTAATATATTCATTGTGGGTTGTATAATTTTCATTTTTTGCCTTGAATTCTACAAAAACTGCTTTTTAAATGGTTTGTATTGATATATTTTTCTGCCTTTTAAAAAACCACTAAGCTTTCAGTTTCTTTAACAGGGACTTACCCACAGTTGCATATCTATTATTTAAAAACATCTTCGTGCAGAGGTGGCTTAGCCAGTTAAGTGTCTGCCTTTGACTCAGGTCATGATTACAGGGTCGTGGGATCAAGCCCAGCAGGGGCTTCACATTGGGCTCTCTGCTCACTGGGGAGCCTGCTTCTCCCTTCCTCTCCCTCTGCCTGCCACTCTGCCTACTCTCTCTTTTTCTGTCAAATAAATAAATAAAATCTTAAAAAAATAATAATAAAACCACCTTGGTCCAAAGGCTAAAATATATAAAGTTTATACTTACAGAGGTAGCAATAGGAAAAAATATATAATTGCCTTTATTTTATGAAAATCTTTATTCTTTATTGGGAGGATTTAAGCTGTTACACATTTTTAGTTATAAATAATTTGCATGTCTCTTTGGTCAGCTTGAATTTTACAAACTTCTCTCTTTTTGGCTATCCTATTGATATCTTGCTCCTTAGTATACTCTATCACTTTTTGACCCAGATAATTTTATTAAAAAGCAATTTTTTTTTTAAAGATTTATTTATTTATTTGACAGACAGAGATCACAAGTAGGCAGAGAGGCAGGCAGAGAGAAAGGAAGGGAAGCAGGCTCCCCGCTGAGCAGAGATCCTGATGCGGGGCTTGATCCCAGGACCCTGGAATCATGACCTGAGCTGAAGGCAGAGGCTTTAACCCACCAAGCCACCCAGACGCCCCTAAAAAGCAATTTTTATATTACATAGCTTCTTTTACAATATTGATTTTTGATACTAGTTTTGTAATGACATTTTGAGTCATTTATACTTAGTCCTCCTATTTTTGCCTAATTTCATTACTCATCATGTCATATAAATTCTTATAAGTTCCCTATTCTTGAGCTACTAATTTTGCTTCATTTCTCAGTTGAATTAAGTACATTTTTGGGTAAACTTTGTTCCTAACAAATACGTGAAATTTCTCTTTTCAAATTTATTATCTCAGAATGTCTCTCTGTTGCCTGAACTTGAGCTTTACCTTTCTTTGAATCAGAAGGCATACATCTCAAGGTGTTAAAAAGTGCCTCCTTAGGAATACAGAGTTGGTGGTAAGCCCAAGTTATCTTTCTCTAATGGCCCTGTTTGGAGGCCTAACCTCACAATCATGGTAGATCATGGTTTCTCCCCTGTCAGGTAAGTACTGGAGGCCTAGATTCAATTACCATCCTACCTGAGATTTCAACAGCCTTTAACACAGTGACCCTTTCAACCCCTAGAAGAATCTCCTCCATGACCTTAGTGAGAGCAGTTTTTGGTAAAGAGCTAGAAGCAGAACCAAGATTGTAAGAGGACTAGGAGAAAATAAATGAAGAGGGAATGAACTCAACCACTATAGACTATTCTTTCAAAGAGGCTGGTAGGTGAAAGAAATGAGCGAAGAGCAGGAGTACTGGAGGGGGAGACTGGTTGAAGAAAGTTATTTCCAAGGGCACCTGGAGGGTTCACTCCTTAAGCATCTGCCTTCAGCTCAGGTAATGATCCCAGGGTCCTGAGAGTGAGCCCCATGTGGGGCTCCCTGCCCAGTGACAGGCCTGTTTCTCCCTCTGCTTGTGTTCCCTCTCTCACCATCTTTCTGTCAAATAATAAATAAAAAATAAAATCTTACAAAAAAATTAAATTAAATTTTTTTAAAAAGATATTTCCAGAATGAGGGAGACCTTTGCATGCCTGAAGGAAGAGAAAAAGGAGGTTGTAGAGCAAAATAGATTGAAAATGCCCAAGAATGGGGACTAATGTATGAGACAATATCCCAGAGAGCACCAAAGAATTTAGGGTCAGTATACAATTCCCAAATCTACGCTTTGAGAGGCAGAGGATGTTTGTTTTTCACAAGAGCCGGTCTTTTTGTAAATCTCTAGAGTCGACAGGCAAACCTCACCCCTCAGAAGTTCTAAATTTGAAATAGTGTCTACTTTTCAAAAATCGAAGTATAATTGTCATGTAATGTTTTGTTTTCAGGTGTATAATGCACTGATTTGACAATTCCATATATTACTCAATGCTGACTATGATAAATGTAGTCACCATATGTCACTGTACATTATTACAGTATTCTTATGTGCCCTATGCTGTACTATTCATTTCCTTTTCATGTTTCATCTGACTTATTTATTTTATAACTGGAAGTCTATACCTCTCAGTCCCCTTTGTCTTTTTCACCAGCACCCCTCATTTCCCCTTTGGCCACTTTTTAAAATAAGATTTTTACAAAGGGATTTTTTTTTTTTTTAAAGATTTTATTTATTTATTTGATAGACAGAGAGAGAGAGAGGCAGGAAGCAGGTAGGCAGAGAGGCAGAGAGAGAGAGGAGGAAGCAGGCTGTCTGCAGGGCAGAGAGCCCGATGCGGGGCTCCATCCCACGACCCTGGGATCATGACCCGAGCCGAAGACAGCGGCTTTAACCCGCTGAGCCACCCAGGCGCCCCCAAAGGGATTTTTTTAAAAGCCTGAAACTTTATGGTAAGAGTAAATAATGTCATGTTAATTTTGTTAACCTGCTGATATCTGGTATAGTTTGACAATTTTACTCTTACCTCTGATTTTCATTCATGAGCATGAGAAACCTGTCTCTAGAGATGATCCTGACATAGTCTCTACCATATAGTTTAGCTTCTGAGCTGTAACGATAATTAAAGAGAATTAGCATATACTGACAAAGACTAAAATTATTGTTTTTATTCATAACTGTACATTTTTTGTAAAAAAAGTTCAGTGAGCAATGGTGCAATTGGTAATCAGTAGAAGACTCTTCTTTTTTTTTTTTTTAAAGATTTAATTTATTTGACAGAAATCACAAGTAGGCAGAGAGGCAGGCAGAGAGAGAGGAAGGGAAGCAGGCTCCCCGCTGAGCAGAGAACCCGTCGTGGGGCTCGATCCCAGGACTCTGGGATCAGACCCGAGCCGAAGGCAGAGGCTTTAACCCACTGAGCCACTCAGGTGCCCCAGAAGACTCTTCTTTTAACATGTCCTTTTTATCTCAGACCCTGTTATTAAAGCATTTTTTTGGTCTGTGTATTTTAGTTGGTTAAAATCATTTTCCTTAACTCCTAGTGTATATACATGTGTTAATGTAAGCAGATACAACTATTCTCCTTCAATTAAAGTAATAATGTAATGAAAAACATTTATTAGTTGTATATAGGCATAGCACCCGTGGTTTATACTTGTTAACATTGGAAAGATAAATGCATAGACTGACAAGCCAGGTATTAATCAAAATTTAAATCGGCACAAGTAAAAAAAATTTAAAAAAAAATCGGCACCAGTCTTACCTACATTATTCCCCAAATATTGGACTAAATGGCTTATTCCATACTGCCACATTTCCCAAATTTGCATATGCTAATATTTGCTTTGCTCTGCATTTTTTAAAAAGATTTTATTTATTTATTTGACAGACAGAGATCACAAGTAGGCAGAGAGGCAGGCAGAGAGAGAGGAGAAAGCAGGCTCCCTGCTGAGCAGAGAGCCCCATTCGGGACTCGATCCCAAGACCCTGAGATCATGACCTGAGCCGAAGGCAGAGGCTTTAACCCACTGAGCCACCTAGGCAACCCCTGTTCTGCATGTTTTAATAGCTGATTTAGAAAGCTAAGTTAAAAGAAATTACCAATTTAACAATTATTTTAAATAAATTATTTTAAATATTAAGTCTAGCATATTTGAAAAAGAAAATAAACTTGAAGCCATATGACTTTAGGAGGAATCATTCTCAAGTACTTTCAGAAACATTAATAGTCTTGAGTTTTCAATTTAAACAGATATGAAGTCCTTAGAAGCAAATCTTCTGACTAAATCAGATGTACTTTCCTGGGCACTTGGGTGGCTCAGTCGGTTAAGTGTCTTGCCTTAGGCTCAGGGGCTCAGGTCATAGAGTCCTGGGATCCAGCCCCACATCAGGCTCCCAGCTCAGCAGGAAGCCGGCTTCTCCCTCCCCACAGTCCCCACTCCAGCTCATGCTCTCTTTCTTTCTCAAATAAATAAATAAAATCTTTTTTTTTTAATTTTAAAAATCTTAAAAAGAGTTTTTAAAAGTTTAAAAAATTTTAAAAAGATTTTAAAAATCTTTTTAAAAAAGATTTTATTTATTTATTTGACACAGAGAGAGAAAGAGATCACAAGAAGGCAGAGAGGCATCAGGGGGGCGGGGAGCAGGCCCCCTGCTGAGCAGAGAGCCAGATGCAGTGCTCTATCTCAGGATCCTGAGATCATGACCTGAGCCGAAGGCAGAGACTTAACCCACTGAGCCACCCAGGCGCCCCTATAGCTAAAATCTTAAAAAAATATATCAGGGGTGCCTGGGTGGCTCAGTTGTTAGGTGTCTGCCTTCAGCTCAGGTCATGATCCCAGAACTCTGGGATCGGGTCCTGCATCGGGCTCCCTGCTCAGCGGGAAGCCTACTTCTCCCTCTCCCTCTCCCACTCCCCTTGCTTGTGTTCCCTCTCTCACTGTCTCTCTCTCTGTTAAATAAATAAATAAAATCTTTAAAAAATATATATATATCAGGTGTACTTTTCTGTTTGCATTTTAAGAGATTATCTGGCACCAAGCAGTAACCAAGGCATTCTCTCTAGAAATGGGCTAAATTTAGAAAAACATAGAAATAAATGTGACCTAAGAAATTCATTTAATATATCTACTTTAATCAAAGATTGGCAGATAAAGAGATTCATTAAAAGTATATAAAATTAGGGGCACCTGGGTGGCTCAGTTGGTTATGCACCCAACTCTTGGTTTTGGTTCAGGTCATGATCTCAGGGTTAGGAGTTAGAGCCTAACATTGGGCTCTGCACTCAGTGTGGAGTCGGCTTGAGATCATCTCTCTCCCTCTTCCTGTCCCCTCTCTCTCCCCTCTCCCACTCTAATAAAAAGTATACAAAATTAAGTTTATATTGCTCAAGTGGACACAGCTAATAACTTAACATTTCTTTAATTGACTGGGACACAGGGAGATAAAGAATAATCTAGCTATAATATTTTGCCAATAAATTCAAGAACTGATATTAAATTCTTTATCTAGTCTTTAGTTTTTTAGCCCCTAAATATCTCAAAAAGATATTTTGCAAACTAAATGGGCACAGACTATAATGGAAATGAGTTAAAATAATCACAAGTTTGTTATAAAAAATTCAGACTACAAATCATAGGTTTTACTCCATCAGAAAAATAAAGCAAGGCAAAGACAATGAACAAAACAAAAGCATGAATAGGGTGCAGTTTTCTGACAACTAGAACAGCTTAAACAAAACATGTTTATTTTTATAAGCATTTTCACAGCTCAAACAACCTAAATTTAAAGGGATCACAGGCCTTTCTTACAAAGTAAAAATGCAGACTCTAAGTGATGAATAACTTGTGGAATACTAAATAAGGAAACTGAAACTTAAAAGTTATAGGACCAATAAATTATGTCTCAGGAGAATGGCCTGAAATTTCTGCTGCTGAATTAAATATATATATATGTATATATATATATATACATACATACATACATACATATATATGCACACACATACACATATATGTGTGTATGTATATATGTAATATATATAAATAAATATAAATATATATTTACAAGTATATATATGTTAATAAATTTTCTGTTTGTTGTTAGTTTATAAGACTTTGAGTTTTAACAAGAGGATCAAAGGTAACATTATACAATGCTAACATCACAATATATTTAGAACTCAAAGACTAAAGTGAGCGTGATTGCATGATATCCCCCACCCTACCTTTTGTCAAACTCTAATTTTCTAATTTCTTGGTAAACAAATGAACTGCACACATCTATTAGTACGTTTCATAGATAGCTCTGTTCATGTGAGAAAAACTGAATTCTGAAGGGGCAGAGACGCTGGTGGGTGTCACAGCAGACTCTGACATGAACACACAGTTCATGCTAAGAGAAGGAACGAAGGCACTCCAAGTGTTTAGTGACAATCTGAACCTGGTGGCTCACATTGCCAATAAAGACTGATGCTTCCTTTTCACTATTAATTTTTGTTGTTGACTACCAATCTGTATTCTGCAACTTGATGAATTTTTCAGATATTTACAGCTAACAAGTCAAAAAATTTTAATAATCCGTACACTATAAAGTATCACGTTAAGGAAATGGTGGGGAAAGGGAGGAGATTCTGGGCACACATATAAAGTGGGTAATGGCTGTCCTTCAACTCCAGTCTCTCTGATGTTTCAACTTCTCTTATCTGCAGTGGTAGGTCTTTCTCCCAGGAATGAGAACAGGTTTGGGGATGAATTGAGAGACTCTGGGGTCAGGAATGGAGTACCTACTGTTCAGCCTTAATGAGGGAAAAGTTCATGTTCTTGAGTATAAGCAAGACCTCCATCCCTGTGCCCTTGGTGCTCTCTCATAGGCTCACTTAGCAAGCATCAAGAGTGGCAGCAATTAAAAACTGACTGGTATCTATGGGTTATGTCATCTTACTCACTGACCTATTAAAAGTTTTATTTACCAGTCTATTAAGGGCTCATCCAGATGCCTCTCTCCCTTCTTCCTTGTTACTATTCTCCTGATGTTGTTCTTCCCAGGTCCCTGCCCAGCTAGTAACCTTGTTAGCTACTCTTAGAAATCAGCATAAACCTGCATCTCAGGGCATCTCTCCTTTCCTGCCTAGTAGACAACTAGATGTTCTTTTCTTTTAGAGGATTTTCCTTCGAAAATGTCTTTCAGGGCAACCTCGGGGTGGAGTGATAATGCAGTGGCTATCTATTTGTGTTAGCATACAGTGCTAAGCCAGGGATACAAGTTAAGAAAGAGGGGACAAGGCTTTAGAAGAGCTACCATGCAATTCTGAGCTACCTATTCATTCATTCTGCAGACTCTTAGCAGATCTAAGTAACATTCTGCTACTTAGCAGATCTGAATCTCATACAGACCATTTTCACTTAACAATGAAATCTCATACAGACTATTTTCACTTAATAATGAAATACTACTGCACATGTGCAATTTTTTGATTCAGTAGATCATAACATGGGCAGTTCAGGTAGTAGAGTCACTCAATCTCTCATGATCAGTCTTCAATCTCTACTAAAGCAGGCCAGGCGTTGGCTTTCAAATGGAAAATGGTTAATGGCAGAAGAAGACATGAACTTACTCCAAACCTTAGGGCTTTTCTATCAAGGTTTACCAGATCCTCTCTGTCTGCCAAAAACTCTGTATAGAAATCTATTTGCTGGGTCCTAAGGCTTAGGTGGCAAGGCAGTTTATACTACCTCTGCCTCCCTTACAGAATATTTTTATGCTTTTAAACATCACTTGAAACTTCCTTTTGGATTATTCAGTAAATAAAACAGAGCCACGTGCCCAAATGTAGTACATGGGGTCCCCGTTATCCAGAGATGCATGAAATCGTGCCTTGTTGTAGTGGGCTGTATCATGGGCCTCTCGTTTTTTTAATTTATTTTTTTAAAGATTTTATTTATTTATTTGACAGACAGAGATCACAAGTAGGCAGAGAGGCAGGCAGAGAGAAGGGGGGGAAGCAGGCTCCCTGATGAGCAGAGAGCCCAATGCGGGGCTCATAGATCCCAGGACCCTGGGATCATGACCTGAGCCGAAGGCAGAGACTTTAACCCACTGAGCCACACAGGTGCCCTGGGCCTCTCATTTTAGAAAGGTCAGCACAGGGGCACCTGGGTGGCTCAGTGGGTTAAAGCCTCTGCCCTCGGCTCAGGTCATGATCCCAGGGTCCTGGGATCGAGCCCCGTGTCGGGCTCTCTGCTCTCAGTGAGCTTGCTTCCCCCTCTCTCTCTGCCTGCCTTTCTGCCTACTTCAGATTTCTGTCTGTCAAATACATAAATAAAAATAAAAAATCTTAAAAAAAAAGAAAATTAAAAAAAAAAAGAAAAAGAAAGGTCAGCACAACAAGCTCCAGACGACACAGTGGCCTAGAAACTTCATTTTTGTGAAAAACACAGCACTTTTGTGGGGTTGACCCCCTCTCCTTTGGCATATATGTACTTTGGTAAAGCATCTAGGGTGCTTGCTACTTCCTACTCCCCAGATCGAAGGCCTAAAAGACCTGACAAGGCTGCATATGTCATTGGCACAATAGCTTGCAACTCTTAGAGTTAGGCCAGGGGCTTGATACTTAACCATATCTGTTTTGCAGCTATAAAGGATAAAACATTCCTTTTTATTAGCCATAAAGGCTTTGGGAATTTTCCTTTATGCAAAGACTTTAGCATTCAAGGCCTTCAATTTGTCCTCTTCTCTTTAGGCACTATAGAGCATAGACAGAAATAAACAGCACAAGCCCCAATTATGTAGTCACCATCCAGCCCAAAGTGATCAAGTGTCAGAGACACTTGGTCTTCCAATATTCTGCCTTTTACCTACTCTCTATTCCGTGCCACTATAGGTGATAATTTGAGTAATAGTGATGCCACCATATGCCATGATTTCTTGTCATACTTCCCTATAGCAAGGAGGTTATTTGCATTCTTCATAAATGTGTTAGTAACTCAATTACAAAATTCCATTTTAAAGGTTTATTTCCTGGGGTCACTAATGCCAGTTATATTTTTAGGATCCTAGAAGGAAATAGACATCATTCTTAAAAGCAGACATTAAAGTAAAACTAATAAAGAAACTGTTTAAAATTTGTGGGCAAGGGGCGCCTGGGTGGCTCAGTGGGTTAAAGCCTCTGCCTTCGGCTCAGGTCATGATCCCAGGGTCCTAGGATTGAGTCCCACATTGGGCTCTCTGATCAGCAGGGAGCCTGCTTCCTCCTCTCTCTCTGCCTGCTTCTCTGCCTACTTGTGATCTGTCTGTCAAATAAATAAATAAAATCTTTAAAAAAAAAATTTGTGGGCAAGGTTAAAGGACACCAACCAGAGATGGCAATGTTCCACTGGGCTAGGAACAGCAGAAGTTCCATACATAGTTTTATAACTTTTGGTATAATTTGCTTGTCTTTGGAAAGTATATTAATTAAATGCATGCTTACTTTAAATGTAGAGGGATGAGATTATATTCCATGGCCTATAATAGAATACCTTATTTGCATTTTAGTGATATACCATAGAATGGATATAATTCTAACATCAGTAAAAATGCAGTAATGCAAAATGGCAACATTAGCCTGAGATTTAAGCAACATGATTATATATTAGTATTATTTAAAATGTGTTTTTTTAATATGTGGTCCCTTGAAGATCCACCCTTACATTGTGCCTTAGAATCTTCCAGATCTGCTAAATCTCACTTCTAAGGCATTTGGAAATATTTGTGAGAAAAGTGTGTATGCTAGAAAGCCATTTAGTGGGTTGAATGGTGGACCTTACAAAGATATGTCTACATTCCAGAATTTGTGAAGGTAATTTTAGTTGGAAAAGAAGTTTTATTAAAAAAAATTGTAAAGGATTCATTTATTTTAGAGAGAAAGAAAGCAACCCTGGGAGCTGAGAGGGAGAGGAAGAGAGAGAAACTCAAACAGACTCCCTGCTGAGTTTGGAGCCTGTGACAGGGCTCAATCTCATGACCCAGAACTGAAATCAAGAGTCAGATGCTTAACTGACTGAGCCACCCAGGCATCCCTTGAAAAGAGCTTTTAACAAATATAAATAAGCTAAGAATCTCAAGATTATCCAGTTGGGTTCTAAATTCAATGAAAAGCAGCTTTATCGTGTTAATGGAGAAGAGATACAGAAAAGAGGAGAAAGCCATGTGAAGATGAAGGCCAAGAAGTGTCTGAAGCCACCAGATGGTAGAAGAGGTGGGAAAGGAGCCTCCCTTAGACTCTTTGAAGAGCATGGCCCTGCCAACACCTTGATTCCAGAAATGTGAAAGAATAAATTTTGTTCTTTTTTTTTTTAATTTTTAAAGATTTTTTTTTTATTTACTTGACACAGAGAGATCACAAGTAAGCAGAGAGGCAGGCAGAGAAAGAGGGGGAAGCAGGCTCCCTGCCGAGCAGAGAGCCCGATGCGGGGCTCCATCCCAGGACCCCGAGATCATGACCTGAGCTGAAGGCCGAGGCTTTAACCCACTGAGCCACCCAGGCACCCCAGAATAAATTTTGTTCTTTTAAGTCTTTTAAGTCATGTTCGTGGTGATTTGTTATGGCAGCTCAAAGAAAATAATACAGTTGCCCATAAATATTCTACTTCAGCACATTTTCCTGATGAAAATGACACTAGGTATTCAAGGCATAAAGAATGATTACAGCATAATTCCTTTAAGAACTTACTTTCTAGAGGGCAAACATATATATACAATTAGCTCAGTGTAATAATACTGAGTTAGCAGTAGGAGAGGAACACAGAGGAAGAAGTTATAAATTTTAGCGAGACTATTCACGAAATGTCAAGTGGTCTGATGAGGTTGGAGAATAAGATTACATTATGGAAACAGACAAGACATGATACTGTAAAAGATCATAAGGATACACTTAATGATTTTGATTACTATTTTAAAGAGTTTAGGACTTTGTCCTGTGGGTTAGGGATGGCTAACTTCAAATGCCATGGTCACTACCTGGAATTTGATGTTTAGGTGGATTACAAAGCATGATTGGCTCATGTATTCATTCATCAAAAATGTATTCAGACCATATGTGCCAGCGGTATGCTAAGGCTTTGGAATTTAGTGGTTGGCAAAATAGACACAAACCCTACCCTCATTGACCATATAAACTAAAAAGGAAAAGGAACCTTGGTTGATGAGCCATGGGCATGTAGGGAGAAGACATGCTTCTAGTTTATTTATTAACCATGCTTTGGGAAATAGGGAGCTATTGAGGGTTTCAAGCTGAGTAGAGATCTGAAGGTAGCTGTGTTTCATGAGGATCACTCAGTGTTGTGAAGGATGAATTGGCCTGAGAAGAGACCCAAGACAAAGAAAACTGTAAAGGACTATTGTAACAATCTTGGATGAAATTATGAGGATTATAATTGAGGGCGGAAAAGTGGGAATGGGGGAAAATGGCGAGATTAAAATTATATTCCAGAAGAAAAAGTGACAAGGTCTTGCAATTAACTGGGTAAAGGCAGTGAAGGTGTGGAAACCTCTGATCATCTCTAACTTAGATTATTACTGATCTATGGCAACCTTGATTGTAAAATGCTCCATTACTGTACCTATTACTAAAAAAGAAAACAATGCTTTCTTACTCCTTAGAATTTTTATCTTGAGCAAATTGGAAGGGCCTATTTTGAATTTTAGATATAAAATGTTTAAGTCATACTTCACTCTTCTAGAAAGAAAACAAATTGGCTAAAGCATTCCTAAAACACTTTCCTCAGAATCTAAATCTTACAAGTCATTTTCTATTCAAAATTATCAAAAACCATTCTGTCTATACAGTATTATCCACTCTGGCAACAAGAGGCCTCTATTATTGTTTTAGAGACTGTCTTTGAAGTTAGAAGCTTTGATGCTGGCATTTGTTGATCTTACAAGAACATGTCAAAGGAAGGCTTTTAGACAATGCCTAGGATTTATATGCCTTCAAGTGATCCTTTAAATTTTTCTTGACAAAAGGTCAGGGGATTGCCATTGTCCAGCTATATCAACAAGAATAATTAAGATGTTCATGCATGAATGAGCAATGAAAATTATATTACAACTGTGTCCTGGGCCAACAATAATTAGAAGATGTCATCATTTATGAGATACATCCGATTTCAGAGATGTGAAAATGAGGGCAGAAAGTGCACTTTAGCACCGATGAAGTGTGGGAATGATGACATTAAATAAGATAGGCAGCACGCGGAGGGTAAAGATGTAAATTAAATTAAATCTCATTGTCATTTCACTAGAAAAACAAATGTCATGTTAAACTCTCAGAACATGATAGAGGAATGAGCGATGGTGGGCATTTTACTGCATATATTTCCTTAAGCAATTGGCTAAAATCTTTTGGTAAGATTCCTGGGTAAATTTGTTCGTAGTTAACTGTGAGTACATTTGACTGAAATGGGCACTGAGGCTCAAGGGCGCCTGGGTGGCTCAGTTGGTTAAACGACTGACTTGATTTTGGCTCAGGTCATGATCTCGGGGTCGTGGGATTGAGTCTGCTCGCGCTGAACATGGAGCCTGCTTGGGATCCTCTCTTCTCCCTCTACCTCTGCCCTGCTCTCTCTCTCTCTGTTTAACAAACAAACAAATGTGTACTGAGGCCCTCTGCATTTCCTTCCTTAGGTACTTTCACAGGGATTGTGCTGTGTACTTTGTCTGACAGATCACTCTTGCTTGGGTCAGGCAGCAGAACCCACAGAAACGCCCCTGGCTGCTTCTGTAAGCTACTGAATCTAATGAGAACAGCAAACCTCACAGGTGCATTCACCTGGCTACCTTTGACACATTTAGGTAGTTTTGTTTTTTAACAAAAGCTCATCAGAGTCTATACTAAAAGGTACTTTAAAAATAAAAAAATAGAGAAAAATTGCATTTTAAGAATTATAGGGGATAGTTTAACCCAGGTTAGAGGTATTGAAGTAGAAATTTAAACGATTCTTATTTTCTATTGCTTTTTAGTTAGGTTAGTTGTTTTACAACTGTTTTATTTTGAACTCATGTATTTCAACTGTAGTTTGTGGGGGGTTTTTTGTTTTGTTTATATGGCAGTGAATGAGAAAGTAGTTATTTTTAACTCCAAGCTGACACCTTGAAAACATAGTGAAACAAGTTGTCTTTCAGAAAAGAAAATGAATTAAATGAAAATGAACTTCTATAATTAGTGGGAAGGGATGTGATATGCACACTTTGGAGTAAGGCAAAATTAAGACCACCAACACCATGACCTCCTTGCTGTGTGAATTTGGCGAAATGTTTACCCTCCTTGAGCTTCACCGGCAAAATGGATATGCCAATGTTTTGTCTGAAATGATTAAATATGATAAATAACATAAGATTCTTAGCACAAAGTAGATGATCAGTAAGTAGCAGCTGCCATTATTATCATTGTTTCCACAGTTTGGCATCATATAGTTTCAGCAGTTGGAGGATTTCTTTAGTTTACACCTGGAAGCTTCACCTTTGGGACCTGGAAGGGCAACAGCAAGCCAGTTTAGACAAGATCTGTGTGCTTTGTTATACATCAAAGCACATAAAACAGCCATTTTTGTAGGTCAAAATGGCACAACCCCGAACAATTCCATAGGGTCACCTAGTATTATGAGACTTGTTTAATATGTCAATTTGTTATGTGCCATTTTGCTTTTTTTTTTTTTATCACTGCACTTTAAAACTGACCTGAAAAACCCATCACTGCTGGGATGAGAAGTCAATCTGGATAGTAATCTTTTTATCTTTCCAGTGGTGCTTTATATTTTGACTATTAAATAACCTGAGTAGTTGTCACAGCAAACTAGAAAAATTAGAAAACAAATTTAGGAAAAAGTACAAGAAATAACACTTAGTAAACAAAATGGGTAACACAGTTTTTTCTGTGACAGTTTTTATGATCTACATAACTAGATCAGGCTTTGTGGGTATTTGTGCGATGACAGAGAAACAGTGGAAAGGTGCTGCCCTCAACTGTGTCTACAATCTTGCCCTTTCCTCTGTGCTGGAGATGTCTCCATTTATTAAACAGCTTCTAAGCCGAGACTATCTGAAGGGAGAGAGGTGCTATGTAGGGGAGACACTAAAGGTTACCCCAAGACAAAATGTGATACCTGACAATCATCTCATACATTGTATTGCACATTCTTCTACATTGTTCTCTGATATTTGAACCCCAAAAAGCCAGAATTGAACATGCACGACTGGTACTATTATGGTTGGTTTATCATTCCTAGCAACTGTTAGGCTTCCTAATCCTACTTACTAAAATTACACTGATATGTCTCAGAGTTCCTTGTCACTCACAGATAAAAGCTAATTTGACTTTAGGTGCATCAGATTTGTCCTTCCAACAAGAACTCTTTTCCCTGAGAAGAGTTTTGTGTGTTTTGATGAGGACAAGGAGTAAAGTGCAAGTGATTGAAACGTGGGCTTTTCCTACAGAATTTCACTTCCAGCTGACCCCAGATGCTCAGGAAATGAGAACAAATCAATTGTTGACTTCAAGTTTTTCCAACCAAGCTGCACTTCAGATGTCTTAACTCCAGTTTAGGTAAGTTAAACAAAGACAAAATAAAGGGAGGCTTTCCACTGAGGAACTCTCCCCTTTCAGGAATTCAATCTTTAATAGTCACTTTTCAATCCACGTTTGCCCAGACTAGACCACAACTGATTCTTATTAGGGGGATATTTGATGGTAACAAATGGTCTCATACATATTTTTAAGGGAAAAAAAAAAAAAAAATATATATATATATATATATAAGGGTGTGCGTGTGTGTGTGTGTGAGAGCTGGGAAATGAATTTAAGAAAAAGATTTTAATTTTTAAAAATGAATGTGTTTCACAGAAGGGTGAAAAAACTAATGGGAAGTAAATGGAAATGTGAATACATTTGTAAAACTGAGGTTCAGAATACAATCAGACATTTTGATGACAGATGTACTTATTTTTTTAAATAACATGTTTACTTCTGGAAATAAAAGTTACCTTTTTATCTCTTTCAATAAAACCTGTTTATCTTGTTCTACAGAGCCAATGGCTCAGAAAGAAATATTTTCTCCAGAATGTTTTGTTCTGGAAAACAGGGTCATTTAAGCACTTGATAACCCAGCTAAAGACTTAAAACGTTCGTAAACTATACACAGATGAAAGGACTTTCAACCTTCTGATATTTACTACCATTTCAGCTGCGAAGAGAAAACTTGCTTAATTAGTTTTTTTTTAAAGAAATGTGTGTTATTTAACCACTGGGTTAGAATGAATATGGGTATTTTCCCTGTGTTCTGTAAACCCCCAACCCCGTGACTGTGTACAAACAATCTACTGCTTCTCAAAAGCTGTTCAGCAATATACTAGACCTCCATACCACACTGCAAGGAAAGAAAGGATTAAGTGGTCAAATGAGCTTGAGGACACTGTGCATAATATTTTCTTGTTCAGGATTTCACCAGCCTCCGAAGCTGCCCATGGTCCTATGTCTTCAGACGTATTCTCAGAAAGCCATTCAAAGCCTTCCCACCTCTTTGATCCTAGGACATTTTTTCTAGTCCCTGGGCATTTTTTTCTCTAATGTTTCTGTCCTAGCTATTTAATCTACTCCCTAAAATCTCTCATATTCTTTCTCTGGGGCTGTAAAGATAATCTTTTATCTGTTTTAATGTAAGGGGTAGTAAAAAGGAGGAAATACTAGGATATGAAACATAAGTAAATATTGGAAAAAATACCACCCCAACACATTCTTCTAGAAATCCTTATCTTTTCTGCAAAGAAATTTTACTTTTAATCCACATATCACTTCTGCCATCATCTCAAGAGGGTGGGACTTGTGTCTTTGTCACAAATAGGGTTTTGAGAACTCCTACTGCAATAGCACCAGCTGGCTGTGCAGTGACCTTTCCCCTGGTGTGGAGTGGGGGAGCCTCATTACAGAACACCTTTCTCATCTCTTTTGTTTGTAGGTCACCACATGTTTCCTCAGGGGAGTCTCAGTCCTGTTCTCCAAGAAGCTCAGCTAGACGTTCAAGCGAAATGTTTCTTGTCTGGGATAACCCTCTAATAGGCCTTGAATAATTGGCAGGGGAGTAAAATGGAGAATTGGAGGAGACGACCAATGTGCAGCAGTTCTTCAACCTGACCCCAACTATGACCTTGTCCCTTTCATTGATCAGACACCTGATATAAGAAAGCAAACAGATTCAGCTCAGCCTGGCTCTTATGGAACTAATAGGGTTTCACTCTCTGATCCTATTCATTTCTGTGGACCCCCACAACCACTTGTCTGAGCAGATCAGAAATTGCAGCAACTGGAGTCTATTCATAAACCAACACCCACTACATGGTTACTGTATTCCCCTAGATAAAAATATCAACCCTGCAGTCTTTCAAAGAGGGCTGTTTACCATTAAAAAAAAGAAGAAGAAAAAAAAGTCTATTTGCTCCACAACCAGGACAAAAAGAAGTGTTCTTGCACTTCCGTAAGCCTTAGAGACACTATCCCATTAGGATGAGAAGTATTAGGAGCTCTACCCTTGGTCTTAGTGTTTCCATTTGTACCCCAGGCCTTCACATGGGAAGCAAATTTAGTGTTTGCCCATTTGAGGACACTCATGTGTCTCTTTGCCTTGACCCAGTTTTGGAAGGTCAGTGGCTGCTCCACTAGGAGTCCCATAAAACCAGGAAAATTCCAATCAAGACTTTTAACTAGGTAAGAGCCCATTTAAGTGTTAGAACCAGAACTGGAACTTCTGGAATCATGCACCTCTCATTTCTCTTTTTAATTCAGACTTGAAAATAAGGCTTTAAAAGTTACCCTCCATGCCTTCCTTTTAGGTATTTTCTTGGGAATCTGAGAATTTAACTTGTTGGCAAATTTACAATGCTATATTTTCCTTTCTTTTCCTGTCTGCCATCCTGCATATGCTCAAAGTTACGGGCATTTTGTAGTACTCTCTGTGGCTAGCCTCATCAGAGTCCACTGGTATATCTGAAATCAGCAGTGACTGATAATATCCTATGAGGTGGTGGTTGAGAGAGTAAGCTCCAAAATCAAATTGATTGGATTTAAATTCCAGCTCTGCCAAGTATTAGAAGTGTGACCTGTTAAAGAAAATTAACCTCCCTAATTATTTCCTTTAATATAAGTTTTACTTTCTTTATCTAAAGTAAATAAGGAAAATAAGACACTAGAGTAAAAATAAGGAAAATAAGACATTAAGAATTTAAGTGACTGATACATTTATAATAGCATTAAAAATCATGATAGACCATGTTCATAAATTATATTAAAAAGTAGTCTATAAGTGTCTGTAAATGAAATTTCTGGCCAAGTGACGGCATATTTTGTTTTTTTGTGGAAGTCAGCAAGATAATCCTAAATTCACATGGAGATGTAAAAGACTAAGGAGAATGAGACCACCTTTAAGGAACAGGAAAAAAAAAAATGAGAAAACTTTGTGACATTGTTACAAGGATAGGCTAATAGACTTGTAGAACAGAATAGAGAATCCAGAAATAGACCCATACATATAAGGACAAAGAAGCCCTGAAAAGCAGTGGAAGTAAACTTCAGTAAATTATACTGAATCAATTAAATATTAATTTGGAAAAAAACATGAAATAATATCTATCCCAAATAATGCAAAGATCAAGGGATTACAAGTTAAATATGAAAGATAATACAATTTCTAGAAGATAATAAAGGAGCATTTCTTCATAACAGGAAAAAAATCTTAAATAGGGCACAAAAAGTATTAACTATAAAGGAAATGATGATCAAACTATTCTATACTAAAATTAAACACTCCTCTTCTAAAAACAAAATCATTAACAGAGGCATATGACAGGTCACAAAGGAGAAAATATTCGCAACACTTTTAACTGGTAAAGACCCTGTATCCAGAGTATACAGGGAACTCCTATCAATCAACAAACTAATGACAGACAATACAAATAAATGGGCAAGAAATCTGACATTAGATTCCAAAAAAGGCACTCATATAAATATCTAAGAAGTTCCTTAAACCTTAGTCTTCAGAAAAATACATGTTATCTCAGTGAGATTAACTGTACTTGGCCATTGTGTATAATCCTTTTTATATATTGCTAGATTCTATTTGCTAATATTATGGTATGGATTTTTATGTCTATATTCCTGAGAGCTATTGGTCTATAGTTTTTGCTTTCTTTGGACTGTTTCTCTCTAGTTTTGATATCATGGTAATACTTTCCATTAACTAAACTGGGAATTATTTCCTCCCTTTCTAATTGCTGGAAGATTTCATGTGGAATTGGTGTTAATTCATTAAGCATTTCACAGAATTCTCCAGTGAAACCATATGGGCCTGGAGATTTCTTTTTTGGTAATTTTTAAATTAGTAATTTAATCTCTTTAATAGTTATAGGTCTGTTCAAATTACATAATTCATATTAGGTGAGTTATAGTAGATTGGATTGTGTTTTCCAATGCAGTGTTCCATTTTATCTAAGTTGTCAAATTTATGTGTGCAGAGCTGTACATAGTAAGACTTTATTATTCTCTCAGTGTCTGCAGAATATGTAATGATATCCTATATCATCCCACATATTGGTAATTTATGTCTTCTTTCTTTCCTTTGTCAGTCTTGCTGGAGATTTGTCAATTTCACTAATCTTTCCAAAGAACCAGGTCTTTGTTCCACTGACTTAGTCTATATTTCTATTTTAAATGTTATTGATTTCTGCTCTTATCTTTAATATTTCCTTCTTTCTGATTACTTTGGGTTTACTTTACTTTTTCTAGGTTCTTGAGGTGGGAGCTCTAAATTCTTTCAATTTAGCTGTAGATTTGAAAAATTTCCATAACAAAATGTTGAGAGGGAAAAGACTTAACTCAGGCACAGGACCTTTGCCAGCTTTCCTGACCTTCATGCTCACCTTCACTCTAGTATAAATCTTATTATTTCCCCATTCTTTGAGTTTCTGTAATTCCTTGTACATATTTTCATCATTGTATTTAGTTATCTGTTTGCATTTGTCTCCTCTATTAAACTCTGAGCTTTTTGAGAATGGAGATTATGCAATTTATCTTTGTATCCTAAATACTGGTATAGGTACTTCTTCAATCTGATAAAGATTATCTATAAATACCCTCCAGAAAAATATTATACTTGACAGAGAAAGGTTGAAAAACTGAATGCTTTTTGCCTATGATTGGGAATAAGGCAAAAATGTGTATGCTCTTGGGGCACCTGGGTGGCTCAGTTGTTAAGCATCTGCCTTCAGCTCAGGTCATGATCCCAGGGTCCTGGGATTGAGCGCCACATCCTCACACAAGCAAGGAGCCCCCTCTTCTCTCTCCCTCTGCTGCTCCCTCTGCTTGTGCTCTCCTGTTCTCTCTGTCAAATAAATCAATAAAATCTTTTTAAAAAGAAAGATGATTCATACCCTAAAAATTACTCAGCACTGATGATAGAAACCAAGGACTATATAAATCTAAATAAATGAAGAGATATAGCATTTTCATTAATTAGGAGACTCTACGTAGTAAAGACATTAATTCTCTCCAAATTTATATATAGGTTTAACATAATTGCTACCAAGATCTCCACATTTTTTATTTATAAAATTATTCTAAAAACATGGAAAGGTAAAGGAACTAGAATAGCTGAAGCAATTATGAAAACTAAGAATATTGTAGGATGAATCAATCTACCCAATTTCAAGATCTATTATGTATGATATTGTACAGATAGCCAACAGACACATGAAAAGATGCTCAACATCACTTATCATCAGGAAAACTCAAATCAAAACCACAATGCAATATCACCTCACACCTGTCAGAATGGCTAAAATAAAAAACACAAGAAACAACAGGTGTTGGTGAGGATGCAGAGAAAGAGGAACCCTCATGCACTGTTAGTGGGAATACAAACTGGTGCAGCCACTGCAAAAAAACAGTATGGAGTTTCCTCAAAAAATTAAAAATAAAATTATTATGTGATCCCATAATTCCACTACTGGGTATTTACCCAAAGAATATGAAAATGCTATTTTGCAAAGATATATGCACCCCTACGGTAACTGCAGCATTATTTATAAATTATCACAAATTATGGAAACAACCCAAATGTCCATCCATAGATAAATAAAGATGGGTATGCAACAGAATTTTACTCAGCCATAAGAAAGAATGAAATCTTGCCATATCCAATAATATGGATGGAGCTAGAGAGCATAGTGCTAAGTGAAATAAATCATTCAGAGAAAGACAACCATGTGACTTCACTCATATGTGGAATTTAAGAAGCAAAACAAATGAACAAAAAAACTAGAGACAAACCAAGAAACAGACTCTCAACTATACAGAACAAACTGATGGTTGCCAGAGGGGAGGTGGGTAGGGCATTGGTGAAACAGGTAAAGAGGATTAAAAGTACACTTAGCATGATGAGCACTGAATAATGCATAGAACTAGTTAATTACTATATTGTACACTTGAAACTAATATAACACTGCATGTTAATTATACTGAATTTAAAATTTTTAAAAAATATATAGAAAAATTTCGTAAATCAGGATTTAAAAGAAAAACCACACGATACTAGCAGAGATAGACTCATAGATCAATAGAATAGAATGTAGAATCTAGAAATAGATCCCTATTTGTCTGACTGATTTTTGACAAAGGTGAAAAAGCAATTCAATGGGGAAAAGGAAACATTTTTAACAAGCAGTGCTGGAGCAACTGTAAATCCTTGGATTAAAAAAAAAAAAGGAACTTCAACCTAGTATTATACCTTATACAAAAATTAACTCATAATCGATGATGGGCTTAAATGCAAAGTGTACAACTATAAAACTTTTACAAAAATAGAAGAAAATCTTTGGGGTCTAGGACTAGCTGAGAGTTCTTAAACTTGATGCCCAATGTTCAATCTATAGATGGAAGAATTGAAAAATTTGAACTCCACCAAAATTAAACATTTTTTGTTTGCAAAAGATCATGTTAAAGGACAAAAAGATAATCTACAGCCTGGGGAAAGGTATTTGCAAACCAGATATCCAACAAAATACTAGTATATATAAAGAACTCTCAAAACTCAACCATAAAAAACAAACAAACCAATTAGAAAATGGGAAGACTTGAGGAGATTTCACCAAAGAGAATAAACAGATGACAAATAAGCACACAAAAAGATATTCAACACTATTAACCATTAAGGAGATGCAAATTAATATTGCAATGATATACCACTACACACCAATCAGAATGACTTTTAAAGAATGACAAGAAATGCTGGCAAGGAAGGGAAGAAATTGAGTCATTCATACATTATTACTGGAAATGTAAAATGGTATAGCCACTCTAGAAAACAATTTGGTTTCTTAAAAAATTAAACTTGTAACTACCGTGTGACTCAACACTAGTACTCCTGGGCATTTAGAGAAATAAAAACTTATATTCACACAAAAACTTATGCATGAATATTTACAGCAGCTTTATTTACTATAACAGCCAAGAACTGGAAACTCAGATGTCCTTCAATGGGTGAATGACTAAACACACTGCAGTACAACTGTACTATGAACTATTCTTCATTAAAAAAATTAACTGATACATGGAACAATCTCCAGATGAGTCTCCAGATAATTATGCTAGGGGGAAAAAAGCCAACCCAAAAGATTATTAACTGTATGATTCCATTTATATAGCATTCTTGAAATGACAATTTATAGAAACAGAGAACAGATTAGTGGTTACGAGGGGTTAAAGAGGGGGTGAGATAGGAAGAAATTAGTTGTGGCTATTGATGGAGAAAATTAGTAGTGATAGGAAGTCCTTGTAGTAATGGGAACATTCTTTATCTTGACTGTATAAGAGGTAATACCCTGATATGGTATTATAGTTTTAGAAGATGCTACCATTGAGGGAAACTAGGCAAAGGGTACATAGGATCATTCTGCATAATTTCTTAAAACGGCTTGTAAATCTGCAATTGCCTCAAAAGAAAAAGTTTAATAAAAAAAAAACCACAATGAGAGAATACTACATAACACTAGAATGACTAAAACTAAAAAGATTGAAAATATCAAGTCTCTATGCAGGTGTAAAACAATGAAAACTCTCATTACACTGCGGGTAGGATTGTAAATTGGTGTAACCACCTGGGGCAGCTGCTTGGCATTATCTTCTAAAGTTAAACATATTTGTACAATATGGCCAGCAATTTCACTTTTAGATTTATATCTAACAGAAATGTTTAGAAATATATTCCAAAAGACAAACATTTTTCTTAATTGTCTCAAACTAGAAACAACCTAAATGTTCTTTAACAGTAGAATGAATAAATAAATTATGATATATTCATACAAGAAAACATTATACCATGATGAAAATTAACAAAATAAACAGCATTAGTGAGTTTTGCAAACATAATGTTGATCTAAAAATCCAAGTATATATATATCTCAGAAATGGGCAGAACTAACTTGTGATGTTAGAAGTCTGGACAGAGGTTATCTTTGGGAAGGAAGATGGGGTTAGTGACTGAAAGTGGCATAAAGGGGACTTCTGGGGTTCTTAACCCGGTGTGTTCACTTTGTCATAATTCATTAGGCTGAACACCATGACTTGATATGAACAATAAGTGCACTTTTCTATAGGTACATTATAGAGTTGAAAAGGTGTTTTTTAAAACGTGGTAACAGGGGCGCTTGGGTGGCTCAGTGGCTTAAGCCTCTGCCTTTAGCTCAGGTCATGATCCCAGGGTCCTGGGATTGAGCCCCCCATTGGGCTCTTTGCTCAGTGGGGAGCCTGCTATCCCCCTCCTCCACCAGCCTCTCTGCCTACTTGTGATCTCTGTCTGTCAAGTAAATAAATAAAGTCTTTTAAAAAAAACCATATCTCACGCCTGGGTGGCTCAGTTGGTTAAGCGGCTGCCTTCGGCTCAGGTCATGATCCCAGCGTCCTGGAATCGAGTCCCACATCGGGCTCCTTGCTCAGTGGGGGGCCTGCTTCTCCCTCTGCCTCTGCCTGCCACTCTGTCTGCCTGTGCTCCCTTGCTCTCTCTCTAACCAAAACAAAACAAAACAAAACAAAACAAAACAAAAACCCATATCTCAGTGATTTGCACATACAATCCTCTCTGTTGGAATATTATGGCCACCTTTATAATTATGACAAACTTCTATTCATTTTGTCGCAGACAAGTCAAATTGAACCTATCAACTGGAATATTCTGGAACTTTATTCTCCTGATTTGTTAAGCCTTCTCTGTGCACTCAGAACAGATGGTTCCTTTTGTATTGCAAAATATTAATCAAGTTGTGGGGGTTTTTTGGTATTTATAATTTTTTATTTTTTTATTAACATACAATGATTTATTAGCCCCAGGGTGATTCACAGACCTGTACCCCTGGGGCTAAATAAGGAAATATACTAATATAAGTGTTTTTTCCTTGAAGACGAAGAGTGTTTTTCTAACTCTCAAAATGTTGCTTTATGGGTGGTCAGAGCCTGGTGGGGGAGAACAGAAGTGTAGGGTAGAGTGCTCAGGGCATCGGAATAGAAGTACTTTCACCTATGTGCCTGTTTCTTGAAAGTTAGGATATAATGTTTTCTATTCAGTCCTTCATTTATTTCCTAGTTCCTGTTTGCCTACTATACACAATTTAAATTCTGTAGAACTTATATGAAGCACATAAGAAGAAATCAAGTATTGTATAATTGAATTAATTAATGAATTCCCAAAACTTATTAAAGAAAATTCTAACCCTTACTGTCCTAAGAACTCTGGAAAAAAGTGCTTGTGATCACCACTCATGAAATCTCCAACAAATCCAGTAACACAAAATGTTATAAATTTGTACAATCTATATGAAGCAAGGATATTAAAATTACATTTAAAAATAACTTTTGTTTTTATGTTCCCTTTTAAATTGATATTCTTATTTATAGTAGAAACACAGTAGTTTTCATTTTACAAGCATGAAACCATAGGCCCAAAGAAATATATTGGGTTAACCAAGATCACACAGCTTGTAACAACAGAAATACAGCTAGATTTTTTTTTTTTTTTGATGATTATTATCCTTGTGATTCCTAAAGACTTGGGCACTTTCCTCTTTACAATGATAGAGTGGATCTTTCTGGGGCAATCCTGACTTTTGTGTTGTCCTAAAGAAGAGGAATAGGCAGAGGATAAAGGGAATCATGTCAAGTTGGAGGTCTAGAATAGCTTACTGAATGAAAAAGAAGAATCTTCTCAAATTACCTGGCTATCATGCTCATATTTTAGAAAACTAATTTTTTTTTAGTAGTAGTGGGTAGTAAAATTTTCACTAAGGATAGGCAATGCCTTTACAAACAATGGCAATGAGAGCAGATAAAAGAGATTATTTAAATGCCTTAAAAAACTACATCTATGTGATCTTTGTGCCCCAAATTACCTTTAAGATTCATGCAATTGAATTAAAAGCTGTTTTACTATTACTTAGAGCATCATTATGAATTTGGACTCTAGTAAAGTAACAATTTATTCCAAATTTGGGGGGTATTTGTTTTAATTTTGACACAGTTCTTAGAAGTAGTGTTTTATGACTCTCTTTACCACTTGCTTTTTCTTAGGATAAAATGTCTGATTAGTTGCTTTGAATAGCTATGAATGCTGAGCTCTTTTAGCTGATTAAGGAATTTTCTTATGTGATAACATTCCCATCATCTTGGATTTTATGCTTTTTTACCAGCAGTGCTTAAAGGCAAGAAGTATTTGATTGGCTTTCCACACCTAAAGGGATAAGGAGGATATATAGAATCACAGAATTGGGAGCCAGGAGCCATGATGAGAGTAGTGCTACAGGTATGTAGTTGAACCTAGGTGAACTTAGGACTCCTGTCTGGAATACAATGTCAATACTTTTATCAATTGATATTTAAAAAGACTATAATGGAGTATTATATAGCCCTGAAAAAGGATGAGCTCTTGCCATTTGTGACAGTAAAGGGCATCATGCTAAGTTAAATAAATCAGACTGAGAAAAACAAGTAATATATGATTTCACTCATGTATGGAATCTAAAAAACAACAAATGAACAAAAAACAGAATCAGAGGGGTGCCTGGGTGGCTCAGTGGGTTAAGCCTCTGCCTTCGGCTTAGGTCATGATCCCAGAATCCTGGGATCGAGCCCCACATCGGGCTCTCTGCTCATCGGGGAGCCTGCTTCCCCCTCTCTCTCTGCCTGCCTCTCTACCTACTTGTGATCTCTGGCTGTCAAACAAATAAATAAATCTTTAAACAAACAAACAAACAAACAAACAAACAAACAGAATAAGACCTATAAATACAAAGAACAAACTGATAATTGCCAGAGTGGTAGGGGGTAGGGGTGGGGAGGATGATTCAAATAAAATGGATTAAAAGTCCACTTATAACTGTGTTATATTAGTTTTGGGTACACAATATGATGATCTAACAATTCTATACATTACTCAGTGCTCATCACATAAGTGTTCTCTTAATTCCCTTCATATATTTCACCCATTCCCCCACCCACCTTCCCTCTGGTAACCATGTTCTCTGCATTTCAGTGGGGTTGTCTTTGTTTTGTTTCTTAAATTTCACATATGAGTGAAATCATTTAGTATTTGTCTTTCTCTGACTGACTTATTTCACTTAGCATTATACCCTCTGGATTCATCCATGTTGTTGCAAATGGAAAGATTTTGCTCTTTTTTATGACTGAGTAATTGTCTAATACATATACCATATCATCTTCATCCATTTATCTATGGGTGGATACTTGGGTTGCTTCCATAATTTGGCTATTGTAGTAAATAATGCTGCAATTACCAGAGGGTTGCATGTATCTTTTCAAATTAGTGTTTTCATATTCTTTGGGTAGATACTCAGTAGTGGAATTATAGGATCATATGGTAATTCTATTGTTAATTTTTGAGGAACCTCCATATTATTTTTCACAATGGCTGCACCAGCTTGCATTCCCACCAATAGTGCAGTAGGTTCTTTTTTCCTTCATATCCTTACCATTTCCTGTGTTTTTGATTCTAGCCATTATGGCAGGTGTGAAGTGATATCCCATTGTGGGTTTTATCACTGATAATTAGTCATGTTGAACAGTTTTTCATGTGTCTATTGGCCATCTGTATGTCTTCTTTGAAAAAATGTCTATTCATGTCCTCTACCCATTTTTAATTGGATTATTTGTTTTTATGTATTGAATTATATAAGTTCTTTATATATTTCGGGTATTAAACCCCTATTAAATATATTATTTGCAAATATCTTTCCCCATTCGGTAGAATGTCTTTTTATTTTGTTGATGGTTTCCTTCATTTTGTAAAAACTTTTTATCTTGAGGTAGTCCCAATAGTTAAATGTCACTTTTGTTTCTTTTGCCAAAGAAGACACATCTAGAAAAATGTTTCTATAGCTGATGTCAAAAGATTACTGGCTATGTTCTCTTCTAGGAAATTTATGGTTTAAAGTTTCACATTTATGCCCTTATTCCATTTGAGTATATTTTTGTGTGTGGTATAAGAAAGTAGTCTACTTTCATTCTTATGTACGTAGTTGTCCCATCTTCCCAACACCATTTGTTGAAAAGACTATCTTTTTCCCATTGTGTATTCCTGCCTCCTTTGTCATAGATTAATTGACCATAAAAGAATGGGTTTATTTCTGGGCTCTCTATTCCATTTCATTCATCTGTGTGTCTATTTTTGTGCCAGTACCATTCTGTCTTGATTACTACAGCTTTGTAGTATATCTTGAAATTTAGGATTGTGATATCTCCAGTTTTGTTCTTCCTCAAGATTGCTTTGGTTATTCATAGTCTTTTGTGGTTCCATACAAATTTCAGGATTATTTTTTCTAGTTCTATGTAAAACGTTGTTGGTATTTTGATAGGGAGTTCCTTAAATCTGAAATTGCTTTGGATAGTATGGACATTTTAACGATTGGTTCTCCCAAGCCATGAGCATGGAATATCTTTCCATTTGTTTGGCTCATGTTTAATTTCTTTCATCAGTGTTTTATAGTTTTGAGAGTATAGGTCTTTTACCTCCTTGATTAAGTTTATTCCTAGGTATTTCATTCTTTTTGATGCAATTGTAAAGGAGATCATTTCTTTAATTTCTCCTTCCACTAGTTCATTATAAGTATTTCAAAATTCAACAGATTTCTACATATTAATTTTTTACTCTCAACTTTACTGAATTCATTTCTCAGTCCTAGTAGTTTTTTGGTGGAGTTTTGAAGGTTTTATATATATATATAGTATCATGTCATGTGCAAATAGTGCAAGTTTTACCCCTTCATTACCAATTTGGATACCATTTCTTTTTCTTTTCTGATTACTGTGGCCAGGACTTCCAGTACTACGTTGAACAAAGTGGTCAGAGTGGACATCCTTGTCTTGTTCCTGATTTTACAGGAAAAGCTCTCAGGTTTTTCACCATTAACTGACATTAGCTAGTTTTTTTTTAATATATGGCTTTTATTATGTTGAGGTATATTCCTTCTACACCTACTTTGTTCAGAGTTTTTATTATGAATGGATGTTATACTTTGTCAAGTGCTTTTTCTGCATCTATTGAAATTAATGTGATTGATCATGTTGATTGATTTTGCCAATATTGAACCACCTATACATCTCTGGAATAAATCTTACTTGATCGTAGTGAATTATTTTTTAATGTATTGTTGGATTCAGTTTGCTAATATTTTGTTGGGGATTTCTTACATCTATGTTCATCAGAGATATAGGCCTATAGTTCTCTTTTTAGTTTATCTGGTTTTAGTATCAGGGTAATCTGGCCTCATAGAATGAATTTAGGAGCTTTCTTTTATCTCTTATATTTTGAAATTTTTTTAGAAGAATAGGTATTAACTTATCTTTAATTGTTTTGTAGAATTCACATGTGAAGTTGTCTAGTTCTGGACTTGTGTTTGTTGGGTTTTTTGAGTACTGGTTCAATTTTTTTTTAATTTTAATTTTAATTTTTTTATTTCTTTTCATTGTTCCAGAATCCATTGTTTATGCACCACACCCAGTGTTCCATACAATACATGCCCTCCCCGATATCCACCACCAGGCTCACCCAACCTCCCATCCCCACCCCTCCAAAACCCTCGGTTAGTTCCTCAGAGTCCACAGTCTCTCCTGGTTCGTACCCCCCTCCAACTTCCCACAACTCCCTTCTTCTCTCCATCTCCCCATGTCCTCCATGCTATTCCTTATGCTCCATAAATAAGCGAAATGATATGATAATTCACTCTCTCTGCTTGACTTATTTCACTCAGCATAATCTCTTCCAGTCCCGTCCATGTTGATACAAAAGTTGGGTATTCATCCTTCCTTTTTTTATATATAATTTTTTAATTTTTTATTAATATATAGTGTATGATTAGCTCCAGGGGTACAGGTCTGTGAATTGCCAGGTTTACACACTTTACAGCACTCACCATAGCACATTGATTACTGGTTCAATTTTATTGCTAGTAATTGGTCCTTTCATATTTTCTATTTCTTCTTGATTCAGTTTTAATAGGTTATATGTTTCTTGGAATTTATCAACCTCTTCTAGGATATCCAATTACATGGCATATGATTTTTCAAAATATTCTCTCATATTCCTTTGTATTTCTTTGATGTTGGTTGTCATTTCTCCTCTTTCCTTTCTGATTTTATTTACTTGAGTCCTCTCTCTCTCTCTCTTTGAGAAGTCTAGCTAAAGGTTTATCAAATTTGTTTATCTTTTCAAACAACAGCTAATTTCATTGATCTGGATTTTTGTTGTTGTGTTTTAGTCTCTATTTCATTTATTTCTGCTCTAATCATTATTATATCCTTCCTTCTCCTGGTTTTGGGATTTGTTTGCTCTTCTTTTTCTAGCTCCTTTAGGTGTAAGTATAGATTATTTAATTTTTTCCTTGCTTCTTGAAATAGTCCTATATTGCTATAAACCTCCCTCTTAGAAAACCTTTTGTTGCATCTGCAAAGAGTCTGGACAATTGTGTTTTCACTATCATTTGTCTCCATGTATTGTCGTATTTCCTCTTTGACTTCTTGGTTGACTCATTCATGCTTAGTGGCATCTTATTTAACCTCTGTGTATTTGTGTTCTTTTCAGACTTTTTCTCGTGATTGATTTCTAGTTTCAGAACGTTGTGGTCAGAAAAGATGCACAATATGATTTCAATCTTTTTGAATTTGTTGAGACTTGTTTTGTGGCCTGGCATTGTGATCTATTCTGGAGAATATTCCCTGTACACTTGAAAAGAATGTTTTGTGATTGAATTGTTCTGAATATATGTTAGATCTATCTGGTCAAATGTGTCATTCAAAGCCAAGGTTTCCTTGTTGTTTTTCTATCTGGGTGATCTATCTATCCATTGATGTAAGTAGAGTGTTAAAGTCCCCTACTATTATTGTATTACTATAAATTTCTTCCTTTATGTCTGTTAATAGTTGCTTAGGGGCGCCTGGGTGGCTCAGTGGTTTAAAGCCTCTGCCTTCTGCTCAGGTCATGATCCCAGGGTTCTGGGATCAATCCCCACATAGGACTCTCTGCTCCACAGGGAGCCTGCTTCCTCCTCTCTCTCTGCCTGCCTCTCCACCTACTTGTAATCTCTGTCTGTCAAATAAATAAATAAAATCTTTAAAAAAAAATAGTTGCTTTATGTATTTGGGTGCTCCCAAGTTGGATGCATAAATATTTACAATTGTTATGTCTTCTGTTGAATTGTTCCCTTTATAATTAAGTAGTATCCTTTTCCTTTCTTTTCTTTGTTTTAAAGTCTATCTTGTCTGATGTAAGTATTGCTACCCCAGCATTCTTTTCACTTCTATTTGCATGATAAATGTTTTTCTATTCCTTCACTTTCAATCTGCCATGAACCTTTTGAAATGAGTCTCCTGTAGCCAGCCCATATCCATTCAGTCACCTTATGTCCTTTAATTGGAGCATTTAGTCAATTTACATTCAAAGTAATTATTGATAGGTATACACTTATTGCCATTTTGTTATTTGTTTTATAGTGGTTTTTATAATTTTTCTCTGTTTCTTTCTTCTCTTGCTCTGTTCTCTTGTGGTATGATGGCTTTCTTTAGTGATATGCTTAGATTCCTTTCTCTCTTTTTTTTTTTTTAATTTTATTTGTTTGACAGTCAGAGATCACAAGTAGGCAGAGAGAGGCAGGCGGGGTGGGGGGGGAAGCAGGCTCCCTGCTGAGCAGAGAGGTGGATGTGGGGCTCGATCCCAGGACCCTGAGATCATAATCTGAGCTGAAAGCATAAGCTTAACCCACTGAGCCACACAGGTGCCCCTTCCTTTCTCTTTTGTATGTGTATCACAGGTTTTTGATTTGTGGATACCATTAGGTTTATATGTAACATCCTATGCATATGGTGGTCGACAGTAGAATAATGGCTGTTTAAGTTTGAAACAATTCTAGAGACAGCTGGGTGGTTGTCTGTTAAGTGTCTGCCTTCAGCTTGGGACATGATCCCAGGGTCCTGGGACTCAACCTCACATCAAACCCTACATCGAGGCCCACATCAGGCTCCTTGCTCAGTGGGGAGCCTGTGTCTCCCTCTGCCTGCAGCTGCAGCTCCCATGGCTTGTGCTCTCTCTCTTTCTCTCTATGACAAATAAATAAAATCTTTTTTTAAAAAAAGTTGGAAACCATTCTATTTTTTTTTAATATTTTTAATTTATTTATTTTTGAGAGAGAGAGAGAGAGAGAGCACAGGCAGACAGAGTGGTAGGCAGAGGCAGAGGGAGAAGCAGGCTCCCTGCCTAGCAAGGAGCCCGATGTGGGACTCGATCCCAGGATGCTGGAATCATGACCTGAGCCAAAGGCAGCTGCTTAACCAACTGAGCCACCCAGGCGTCCCAGTTGGAAACCATTCTAAAAGCACTAAATTTTTAGTCCCTGCCCCAAGTTTTATGTATATGATGCAATACTTTCATCTTTTTATTTTGTAAATCTCTTGACTGATTTTTATAGATATATTTGATTTTACTGTTTTAGTGTTTTTTTTTAATATTTTATTTATTTATTTGACAGAGATCACAAGTAGGCAGAGAGGCAGGCAGGGAGAGAGGGGGAAGCAGGCTCAATGCTGAGCAGAGAGCCCGATGTGGGGCTTGATCCCAGGACCCTGAGATCATGTCCTGAGCTGAAGGCAGAGGCCTAACCCACTGAGCCACCCAGTCACCCCCTGTTTTAGTGTTTTAACCTCTGTACTGGTTTTATAACTGATTAATCTACTATTTTTCTTATGTTTGTACGTACCTGTTAAATACTTTCCTCTCCTAATTTTCTTTTTTTTTCTATTTTTATTTAAACATATAATGTAACCCCACCACTCTCCCCAACACCCCTCCCCCCCACCCCCCTCAGTTTGTTTTATGACATTAAGAGTCTCTTTTGGTTTGTCTCCCTCCCGATCCCATCTTGTTTCATTTATTCTTTTCCTACCCCCTTAACCCCCACCCCCGTTGCATCTCCACTTCCTCATATCAGGGAGATCATATGATAGTTGTCTTTCTCCAGTTGACTTATTTCGCTAAGCATAATACCCTCTAGTTCCATCCATGTCGTCATAAATGGCAAGATTTCATTTCATTTGATGGCTGCATAGTATTCCATTGTATATGGCCTTTTCTTCCCACCCAACGAATTCCCACTAATGTTTCTTGTAAGGGTGGTTGAATGGTGATGAATTCCTTCAACTTTTGTCTGGGAAACTCTAGCTCTCTTTCTATTCTGAATGATAGCCTTGTTGGATAGAGTATTCTTGTTGCAGCATTTTTCTCAAATTAAAAAAAAAAAACGTTAAAAATAAGAGTAACTACAAATCTAAAAAAAATTATGATCTTTTCTCTAAAAAAAATAAAGAGTAACACTAAAGCAGTTTGATTCTAGACTGTCACATCAAGACTTTAGTAGCAACATTTTCATGTAAGTCAGAGAAGGGAAAATAAAAAAATCACAAGCCAAAAGATTCTGATTGCTGATTGTTCATATCTGAGTAGTCAAGAGGTCAAAGTCTGAATTTCACAGGAAAGCAGGATCCAGAGTCTGTGAAATTTACCAAGGTGTTTCAAAAATTGGCTGTGGTGGATTGTACAATCTGACCAAACTTTCCATTCCCATCCCTCACAGAAGTCCCTGACTTGTCCTTTTTCTTCTTTTAAGACACAGTATCCTATGGTGCCTGCTGGCTCAGTTGGCCGACTCTTGGTTTTGGCTTCAGTCATGATCTCATAGGTTGTGAGTTCAAGCCCTGTGTCAGGCTCTGAGATCAGCAGGGGGTCTGCTTGAAGACTTTCCCTTCACTCACTCACTCTCTTTCTAAGATAAATAAATCAATCTTTTTAAAAAAGGATCCAGCATTCTATACAAAAGAGAATATATTATTTCATTTGTGCAGATATCCAAAACAGGCAAGGCTAATCTTTGGTGGAGAAAATCATGGCAGTAGTTGCCTCTGGTGTCAGAGGCATGATGGATCTTTCTGAAGTGATTTTTATGGTCTGTATCTTGATAGGAGTTTCTCTACACAGCTGTCAAAACTCATCAAAACTCAGCAATTGTTACAGTTTGTATGTTCTATTGTATTATACAGTTTACATTAAAAGAAAAACGTTGGACACAAATAGTGAACTCTAGTTAATGATATGCATGCAAAAATTTAGGAGAAATGTATTGATGAGATTTATTTTGAAATTAATTAAAAATAACCTAGATTGATGTGTAGATAGAGGAATAGGCAGATGGATAGATTTGATAATATATAGTGAAATTGTAATGATAGAAGTTTGTTTTTGTTCTTTGTTTTTTTGTAGGCTCTGTGCCCAGTTTGGAGTCCAATATAGGGATCAAACTCACACAACCTTGAGATCAAGACCCAAGCTGATATTAAGAGTCCAACACTTGGGGCGCCTGGGTGGCTCAATGGGTTGGGCCTCTGCCTTCGGCTTGCGTCATGGTCTCAGGGTCCTGGGATCGAGCCCCGCGTCGGGCTCTCTGCTCAGCGGAAAGCCTGCTTCTCTCTCTCTCTCTGCCTGCCTCTCTGCCTACCTGTGATCTCTCTCTATGTTAAATTAAAAAAAAAAAAAAAAAAGAGTCCAACACTTAACTGAGCCACCCAGGTGGCCCCAATAGAAGCTTTGTTTAAAAAGCTTTGCTAAATTTTTTCAACTTTACTATGTTTGAATTTTTTTTGTAATGTTAGGTGAAAATTTTAATTCAACACTAGTCCCTTCAATGTATCTCTCCTGAGCCTTACTCTCTAGCACAAGGATAAACTAGGCTATTTGCTAGTCCCAGGACGCTTTACACATATTTGCATATTGACTAATTGCATCCATCTCCTCCAATTAAATTGTGAGCTTCTTAAGGATAAGGATTATGCAATTTACTTTTATATCCCAAGCACTAGTCTAGTAAGACAGATACCATATGATCTCTCTTATATGTGGAATCTAAAATAAACAGATAAACCAAGCTCATAGATAGAACAGATTGGTAGTTGCCAGAGTCGGGCAGTGGGAGAAATGGGTGAAGGGGCTCAAAAGGTAAAAAGAAATAAAAGAATCCAATACTAAAAAGTTACTTGAAACCACAGCTCCGTGGCCCATCTTAATGGATATAAAATAACATTATTGTTTGTATGAAATACATTAAAGATAAAAAATGAGGAAAAAAAGAAATATAATATATGCAATGTACACAAACACTAAGTGTACAGCTCAGTGAATTTTACGAAGTTAATTACTTGTGAAACCACCACCCAGTAACAGCAAGCAGGAAACTTCTCTCACATTCATTCACCATTATCTCCTATGGAAAAAGAGAACACCTATTGTACATCTATTTTCGTAAGTCAGTTTTGCTTCTTTTAAAAATTCATATAAATGGAATCAGTCTTTCATTTAATACTATATCTATAAATTCAACCATCTTGTCTGTAAAAGTCATACATGCTTTCTCATCACTGTATAGCATTCTATGTGAATGAAAGAATTTATTTACTTGTTTTACTTGGCTCTTTGTTTCTGTTCTAGTTTTGAACAATTAAAAATAAAGCCATAATTTTAAAAGCTCAAAAAGTATAGTATTTTAACAAATTGTCATAGGCATCACATTTTCCCCTAACACAAGGGAATTATGCTCTTATACTCAGTAGGTTTAGAGAGTTGGCCATTAAAGAAATGAATAAAGACAGTACAAGCCACAGAAATTCAGGATAAAATAAACAACTATGAAACACAGGCTGTGGCACATAAGAAAACATGGCTTGCTCTACAAAGTGATAGAAGAAGGAAAAAAGTGTAGAGGAATGTGTTGCGAAAGCAGTTAGTAGGTGACAATTAGGGGGTACACTATCAGAAGGCACAGGAGATCACTACACCCATGATTATCTCTAATGAACAATGAGAAAATAGAAAATTGGTTTCAAGAGTTGAAGAACATGGCATGAGAGTGAAGTACAACTACACTGTTGCCAAGAAGGCATTTTGCAGGACAGTGAATGACATTTTTCCTTTCTTTTACATTTCTCTGCTAGAAATTTCATCCGCCTACACTGATAACTGGAATTAGAGGTTGTTTAATGATCCAGAGAGAGACCCAGCAGAACAGTCTTAGTAGAGCTGCACTGAAGCATTAAGCAAGTGCCAAGGTTAAGATCTTTTGAGCTTAGTCTATGAGCACCAATTGCTAAAACCAAGTTGAGACTGTGAAGGCAAAATGAAAAGAAGAATGGAATAATCAACAAAATTCAAGGTAGCTGGTCTTTCCAGATAATTCATCCACAGAAAACCTACATATGAATCTTCTTGAAGAGCTGGTTTTTATAATTGTCTCAGTGTTCCCTGATATTAGACCTTTAAGTGAGTATCCAAATGGTAAGAGCCTACTGCTCCTCAACACTATCGGTAGCTTCACTCATTTAGCACTTTTAATAAAAACTACTATCCACTTGCTACAAATGAATCGCTTCATTTATACCCTCCATTAAAATGGCACATCTGTATGAAATAACATTTATCTATGTCACTGGCCTTTATTTAGCAATTCACCCTACTCGAATGTTCCTAAAATTAACCTAAAATCAAGTCAGTAATTTTGTTTGTAATCCATAACATTATCAAAATGCACAGACTAAGTGACATTTTCGTGTCCAAGTACTGATCCAAACATTTTACCTGTGCTTTTTAGGTTTCTTCAAATTTGGTTTTTAATCTTATGTAATTTATTTTTTAACAGATAATTTCACATTATGAAGTTCACCTATTGAAAGTATACAATTTAATGGTTTTCTTTTTTTATATTTGCAGAGCTGTGTAACCATCACCACAAACTAATTTTAGAATACTTTAAGAGCCTAAAATATTATTTTCTTTGGCCACAGTTTCAAATCATAGTCATATTTTTTAATTAATAGGGAATTCCACATTTTAGATTCTTATTTCTTTTTCACATGGATTCAATGGCCTCAGTCTGTGTGTGTGTGTGTATATGTGTGTGCGTGTTAAGAGTCAGAAAGAACAGAGATCATCTATTTCAAGCTTCTAATTGTATAAAAATGTTCCTGCAGCATTTTTTGTGAACAGAACTATTTTTGTCTACTTTGCTATTTAGGTAGCATGAGTGTATATTTAGAATTATTGGAAATGTATGATAGATTCTTAACTGCAGCTGAAAGATTTTTATCCCCAGACAGCTCTTTAAAAAGACAGCCTTGGGGGGCACCTGGGTGGCTCAGTGGGTTAAGCCTCTGCCTTCGGTTCAGGTCATGATCTCAGGGTCCTGGGATCGAGCCTGCATTGGCTCACTGCTCAGCAGGGAGCCTGCTTCCCCCGTCTCTCTGCTTACTCCTCTGCCTACTTGTGATCTCTCTTGCTGTCAAATAAATAAATAAAATCTTAAAAAAATAAAAATAAATAAAAAATAAAAAGGCAGCCTTGGGGCACCTGGGTGGCTCAGTCAGTTAAGCATCTCCTTTAGCTCAGGTCATAATCCCAAGGTCTCAGGATAGGGCCCCATGTCAGGATCCCTGCTCAGCAGGGAGTCTGCTTCTCCCTCTCCCTTTGCTCTCCCCACTTACTCATTCTCTCACTCTCTCTCAAATGAAGAAATAAAATCTTTACAAAAATACCTCAGAGTTAAGGATAAAGCTAGCAAATTTTAAATAAAAATAATAAACACACAAACAAACAACAAAGAAACAAACACACACAGCCTTTCCAGGGGTGTCTGGGTAGCTCAGTTGGTTAAGCATCTGACTCTTGATCTCAGTGTAAATCTTACCTAAGGGCTTTGAGTTCAAGCCCAGTGATGGGCTCCATACTGGGCATGGAGCCTACTTTAAAAAAAAAAAAAAAAAAAAAAAAGGAGCCTTTCCTGAATGAAAACAAGACAATAAGAGAACTCCTAGAAATTGCTTTTGGCCATGAGGAAGCAGAGAGTAAATATCTATTTCACTGTTCAGATGACTAAAGAAACTTGTGACTAGACATGCACTAAGATTCTACCTTAGCAGGTTATAATGTACATACTTGGAAATAATTTCCTAAGTTATGATTATGCTCTCTCCACTGTTAACTGTTTATCATAAAAATACTGAAGCCTTGGCAGTGATGATTTCTCTGACCCTGGTTGACTGGATGACTCTGGGCTGGACTAATCAGAAATCTAAAATCAAGGTGAGAAAAGCTTGAGTCAATTTCTGAAAAATGCATGCTCAAAGATAGAGCCTACTGGTGTCATCTTCCTGCCCTGCAGACTAGAGAAGCAGAGGCAGTTACTACACAGTGAGAGAAAAAGAAGTGTGAAGCTGATGTGTGCAAATGAGCAGACCAGGTAGAAAGAAAAGGGATCTGAGGAGGGAAATAATTCTAGAGGTTTCTACACTCTAGTTCTTAAGCCTTCCAATGTTCTACTGAACTTGGGCCCTTAGATTCTGTGAGAAATTTCCTTATGCTTAAGTTAGCTAGTTTTGCTTTGTGTTACAAAAACCCAGAGAGTCCTAAAAGTAGGTGAGCTTAAAATAGAACGTAAAGATTTAAGTTTCTGAATCATTTATGAAATGATACCAAAGAAATAAAAAGATAAACTTTCTGCTTTTGATTAACTTAAAATATTATTGTAGAAAGAAGAAATTCACTTATAACAAAACTCTCCAAAACAATGCAGCTTATTCTTTAATGAGCATTATGTGGCATAATTAGTTGCTATAGAAAATGAGGAAATCCATGTGAGCTCTAGCAATGAGGGAAGACCTCAGAGGATTAATTCTTTGTGTTAAACACTGAATTATGAATAGCATTCAGTTAAATAAAAAGTAACATGTATTCTAGATTAAGAGACAAAAGCTCAAGAACTTGCAGAAATCCAAACAAAGAATAAAGATAAAAGATGAGATTGGGTTGGTGGGGGGTGGAGTCAGATGATGACGAGGCTTGAATTCCAGAATGATGAATTGTTTGGACTTCCTGTAACCAACTCAGTAAAAGGGAGAAATTGTAGATTCTTAAGCAGAGGCACAATGTGACCAAATACTTAAAAAGTTGTATCTGGTTCTGGCATGCTGTATAGTTTAGTGGCAAGTGAACTTGGAAGACTTTTCTCTCTTGGAAGACTCATTTCTCTGTGATTAAGGAAAAGTGAAAAAATCTAGGACAGGAGGAAGGAGAAAGTTACTTAGATCGGTGCTTCTCAAACTTTACTGTGTGCACGAAACACCTGAGACCCTTCTTAAGATGCAAATCTTAGGGACGCCTGGGTGGCTCAGTTGGTTAAGCAGCTACCTTCGGCTCAGGTCATGATCCCAGCGTCCTGGGATCGAGTCCCACATCGGGCTCCTTGCTCAGCAGGGAGCCTGCTTCTCCCTCTGCCTCTGCCTACCACTCTGTCTGCCTGTGCTCGCTCTCTCTCTCTTTCTCTGACAAAAAAAAAAAAAAAAAAAAGATGCAAATCTTAGTAAGTTCTGGGCTGAGGCCCAGAATTCTGAATCCCTAATAACCTCCTGAGTAACACCCATGCTTCTAGTCTGTGGACCACACCTTGAGGAGCCAAGTTTTTGAAAATGATGGTCTAACCCAAAGTGCTGAAGGAAAATAAAAGAACCAAAGATGACTCCAAGGTTTCTACTGTGCTAGAGGAAAGAGGAGAGAGAAAAAGAGGGAACTGAGCCAGTCCAACATTTACTGAGGGACTACTCCCAGTTATTTTCTTTTATTCTGCAACCTTACCATATAAAGTAAACTCATTCATTCACTTAGCATTTACGTACTTAGCAACCACTAAGTGTCAGGCATTTTTCTAATTGTTGTGGATTCAATAATGAGTAAAACTATATAGTAACTCTGCTTACAATTTAAGGGGAAGGACAGAAAATAAATAAAATAACTAAAATGCACATTATTAAAGTTGGGAAAACCAAGCAAATAGTCCAAACTCATATAACTATAATTTTGGCTGAGTTTCATTCAAATAAGTCCCATTAAACATCTTCTGTATAATACAAATATGATAAATTTATAAGGATTTCAAGATACATGTTGAAGTTAAAACTCTTTTTAAGCACTTGGAAGGTATTTTAACTTAAAAAAATATTTCTGGGGGCGTCTGGGTGGCTCACTCATTAAGCATCTGGCTTTAGGTCAGGTTAGGATCCTGGGGTCCTGAGATCAAGTCCTACCCATGTTGATTTCCCTGCCCAGCAGGGAGCTTGCTTCTCCCTCTCCGACTCCTGCTGTTTGTATTCCCTCTCTCGATGTCTCTCTGTCAAGTAAATAAATAAAATATTTTAAAAAATTTAAAAATACAATAAAGAAAAATAAATAAATATTTCTGAAAGTCCTGGGTACCTTAGATTTGTCATTCCTGGACACCTTTTCAACAAAAGTGTGTCTATGAAGATAAGCATGTCTATGAATGTGTAAAGGAATATTTTCTAGCTTCACAGTCATCCCTCCCAAAACAAACATATGTCTTACTAATCAGGTGATGTATGGTCTGATTGAGTGTTCATTTTTTCACCTGTAAGGGCCACCCCAAGTGTTCCTCTTTGTTTCTTATCATAGGTCACGGAGAGGAATTTCTTTCCAAATACACTGTAGAAATTCATTTCTACAGTAAGTTGAAGAAAACATTATGGGATTCATTATTCAAAGAAAGCAAAGAAATGAGTTAAGAAATCTCTCTTTTTCTGTATGTATATACATATGTATGCATTTATCTACCTATATTTGTACTTCTGCCATCTATGAATCTATAAAAAATGAATAAATAAAATGTAAATGGAAGACTACTAAACTATAATTGCTATAAAACAATAGTTTCTCATTCTCTAAAATTTATATTTAAAAATTGCTAAATGTATCTTTGTTCACTAAGCACTTTAATTAACATCTATAACGTGGTGATTATATTATTCAACATTTAAATGCTTAATTTGCAATCTGGAATTGCAGGCATTCCCTAATAAAGACATATTTTCATTTGTTGCATTTGTATTTTTAGTAGAAGACAAAAATAAGAAGATACTTATATGGTAATATGATACGAGATCCATAAACAAAAGTTTCACTCCTTCCTTTTTATTGCTCTTGAGATTTAAAATACGGTAACAATCTACATTTACATATTGAGCTGCTGGATTTTTTTCATGTTGTGAGAGGTTTGAAGTACTGTACCTGCCATCTACTGGAAGTCTATGGGAGGTACATTTTCCCACTAGCAACTCAAGGCCTCCAGAGAATGAGTCTAGAAAATGCTAGCAGTGCTATTTGAGAAAATTATATAACAGGATTTGAGGTTCTTTACTACTGGTGAAGAAAAGTAAAGATAAAATAATCACATTAACCACTGGTAAAAGTACAGAATGAACCCACATACATTTGAGTAGGCAAAAAAGAAAGAGTGATTCATCTCTGAAATATTAAAATGACTAAAAGGCCATAAGCAAAAAGATCTACAAATGTCCTTCCCAGCATTTTTATTAAGGGGAGTATTCTGGCCATAGACATATGAATGTGTAATTCCAAACTACTACAAGGATCTCTTCGGATCCAGGGCAGCCAGGATACAGAGACCTTCTCTAATGACTTCTGTTTATTTCCGAGCTTAAGTAGATTGTGTGAAAAGGAGTAAGGGTAAATGCAAGAAGAGACAGGATAAGCACAGACTATAGCTGAAATGTCAAATTACTGTAAAGAATGAAACACAATAGTTAGTTGTTTAATTATATGCTTTGTGACTCCATTTAATTCCTTCAACTATGCTCTGGGTCAGATTAGCTATTTCCAGCCTTTCATGTAACCTAGACACCTACATGTCCAGGTGCTTAGACTTTTCCTATTCAGATCATATCAATCTATTTTCCTACCCTAAATAATTTTAATATAATGTCTCCAGCCATTCCTTTTTCCTGGGGGGGGGGGGACCAGACACTAAGAGTTACCCTTTAATTCAATTTTTATGAATGACTTTAAAAAGTGTGATTTCAAATACTTAAAAATAGGAAACCTTCCAGCTTTTAATCATCCTGTACTTTGGGTGGCTAGAAGGAATTCTTAGCAGTAACAAGCTCCCAAATTGCATGGTCCTAGACAGAGCTTGAAGGTTTCATACAGATTAACAGTGGCACTAAGAGGTAGAATATTTACCTCAAGTTCATACAATTTAGTAGTACAGCCAAATTATAATTTAGATTGCTTCATTGTAGTTACTATTGTTTCTACGACCATGTACTGCCTCAAATGTAACTGTAAAATATATACTGGACTTTGAATTGAAATGGGAATGCCCTTGAACTATTGTCATGGGAGAGAAGGGAATGTAGGAAAGAAAGAATAAAGATATTTGCCAGATATGTCCTTGGCATTGTAAATTATGTGTATTCATTTTTACTTTGAAATTCAAACAAGATCCCTCCTCACATCAAAGCTTCAGACTTAAATAAGCTCCTCTTTTTCCCTAAATATACCAAAGAGAACACATGAAGACAGTGGTGTCCAGAGTTAGGGAGAGACTTATAAAAGCAGGTGACATCCAGACATTTCTAATCTAAGTGATGAAACAGTAGGCCTTTTATGTTGGACAATATTACAGATTATTAGATCCTGAAAACTTTTAACTGCAAACACCTGTAAGTATGGGCTAATCACATCACTAGCATTGTTTAAAATACATAGTCAAACTCAACAAAGAAGTTGTAAAACCTGCAGGGTATAAAAGCATGGAACACATTGAAAACCAGATTAGTAAACTGATGCTGACGTGTTTCCAGTTTAAGGGAATAGGAGATATAGTCAGCCTCGTTATTCAAATGAATTTAATAAACATCATGGACCAAAAAATAAGATATTAAGACTGCTTCAGTTGGAGAGTTGGACTAGCAAAACTTCCTTTCTATAGAAACCTTCCTTTCTATAACAGAATTATAGAAAGCCAGGACATATAAAAGGCTACGCCCTTAGGGACTGGCAGCTGGGGGAAAATCCATCTATTGGCAAAGTGAAACACAAGGAACCTTATTGAGTTGACCTGGGATCTAGGTAGGAAAAGAAGCCTACACCAAAAAGTTGCATTGACAGAAAGAGCAGAGTAAGACCTCAGGAGTTTAGGTAATAAGACTGGAAATGCACTAAAAGAGAAGTATGTTTAAACTGAGTTAATAAATAATCAAAAGTCTAAGAAAGTAATATAATGTTATTTAAAAAGCATAAAATAGAATACTTTGCAGCAATAAAAAAATTAGGTGGACCCATATATGCTGATGTGTAAATATTTCCAAAATTCATTATTATAGAAAATTTAGTTACAAAAGCATCATATAGTATAAATACATTGTTGTTTAAAAGAATTAAAAAGGCAACTATGTTTGCTTTAAGGATATGCATTTTCTTTACATCTGGTTCTAGTTAAATGCTTTGTTCCTAAAATTTTGATTGAATATAGTACAAAATTATTACTAATAAAAATTGGACCAGACAAATTTGAAAAAAAATGAATGAAAAATAACTTGTAGAAATAAGAAATTTAGTCACTGAAATAGAAAAAAGGGATTAGTAACGGCTAGAGATAGAGTTAGTGAATAGAAAGATAAATTTGAAGATACTATTCGCAGAAACAAGGAGAGACCAAGAAATGGAAAAATCAGAGAGGTTAAAAAGACATGAAGGTTATGGGGCACCTGGGTGACTCAGTGGGTTAAGCCTCTGCCTTCGGCTCAGGTCATGATCTCAGGGTCCTGAGATCATGGATTGAGCCCTGCATCGGGCTCTCTGCTCAGTGGGGAGCCTCCTTCCCCCCTCCCCTGCCTGTCTCTCTGCCTACTTGTGATCTTTCTCTCTGTCAAATAAATGAATAAAAATTAAAAATAAATAAATAAATGAAAATTTTAAAAAGACATGAAGGTTAAATTAGAAAGTCCCATACAAATTCAAAAGAAATTTCAGAGAGGAATAGTGAGATAATGGTGGAGTCTAAAGAAAATGACTGAGAATCTTCCAAAAGTGATAAAACAATCTAGTCCACAGATTCAAAAAATCTTATAAATCCTAAGTTTCTAAATTAGCAAAGACAAGTAAATGATTTTAAAAGCAAGCCAACAGATCACAATCAACAGTTAGACATAGCTGTTTTATCAATAGCAATTGTGAAAAAGGGAAGACAGTGAATTATTTTCTTCAATGAAAAAATTAAATTCCCATAAAAAAGAGTATGTTGCATTTATATAACATCATTTAAGAATGGGATCAAAATAAGCATTTCACCAAAAAAATGACTGTATTTATAATCAAAAGACCATCACTGAAGGAATTTCTAGTGAATATTCAAGAAAAAGGATATTGAATCAGTAAAGAAAGATTAAGTTGAAAGAAGGAAAGGTGAGCAAGTAAACTGGTAAAAAGTAGATAAATCTAAAGCACTGACTGCATTGCACAGCGAGGATAATAATGATTAATTTGGGGAAGAGGAAAGAAACAAGTGGAGACTTAAATACCCAATAAAAATAACATGTAAGTTGGAGTGGTAACACTTTATTTCAGGAAAGCCTAGCGTCACAGTTAATTTTATGTGATAACTTGCCTGGGCCATGGAGTACCCAGATATTTGGTTAACATTGTTCTAGATGTTTCTGAGAGGGTGTTTCTAGATGAGATTAACATTTAAATCAGTAGGCTGAATGAAGCATATTGCCTTCCCTAAAGTGGATAGGCCTCCTCCAGCTGAAAACTTAAATAGAACAAAAAGGCTGACCCTCCCATGAGCCATAGAGTTCTTGACATTCTGAGGACTGAGATACTGTTTTTTTGTTTTGTTTGTTTTGTTTTGTTTTGTTTTGTTGTTGTTTTTTCTGCTTTTGCACTCAAACTGAGATCTCTTCCTGGGTCTCAAGCATTGAGTAGAACCACACCAGCAGCTCTCCAGGTTCTGAGACCCTCAGACTTGAGCTGGAACTTAACCATTGGCTTTCTTGAATCTCCATCTTGCCAATTCACCCTGCAGATCTGAGATTTACTAACCTCCATTATGGTGGGTGCCAATTTCTTGTAATAAATCTCTCTCTCCATCTCTCTTCTCTCCCCCACCCTTTCATCCTGTCCCACATCTCCATCTTGAACTTGATCTCCATCCTACTGGTTGTTTTTCTGGGGAACACTAAATAAAACAAATTTTGGTACTGAGAACAATTTTATAGAAATAGAACTAAAGGGATGTGTTTCCTGAGTTGGTTCTGGGGTTTAGGGAACTGGCTTTCTAATCTCATTAGATTTAAAGATGCTAATTACTCTATTTCTAGTAGTAAAGAGAGGACAGGTACTCCCTGGGATGATCAGACAATAGAAATAAGCACACTATCACTGCTAGTGACTCCCAAACAACTGCTTATAAGCAAGGGTCTGAGAGACTATGTATATACCTTTGAACATTTTTGTCAAATTAACAAGTATAAAGATTGACCGGTAGTTCTTAATGCCACTGGACAGAGTGAGTAAGGAAATGGATGAGCTCAGGAATTCAAATTCCCAGCATAGGCACCACTGAAATAACCTGAATGCTTGTGTGTGTGCCCTAAAGAGCACTTATATCCCCTGTAGCTTCAGGGCTCAAATTGCTGAAACTCATATGCAGAATCTCAACCTGCAACTGACTGAATTACAATGCAATTTGAAACCTAGCCTTGTAGGGTGTCTACTACTAAAGTAAAGACATTGACTGAGCAAGAATGGGATCTTGAAAAGTGGAATGGAGAGGTATGAGAAGACCCTGATGAAGCTGGAGACACTGGAACCCTAAATTCTGATGAACCATCTTTGTCAATGGGAGTAGCCTCTTCAATTCCAGCGGAAACAGCCTCCCCAGCCCCAGCAGAAGCCTCTCCATCCCCATTTGAAAGGATTAACCCTGTATTGCCTGATGAAACTATAAGGGCCTCCCCTGAGATAGCTAACATGCAAGACAACACTGATTCTCTTCAGGACCCACTCTTACAACCTCTCTTTGGTTTTTTGGTTTTGGTTTTTGTTTTAATTTGTATTTATTCATTTGACAGAGAGATAGAGAGAGAACACAAGTAGGCAGAGCAGCAGGCGGAGGAAGAGGGAGCAGGCTCTCCCCTAAGCAGGACCCTAGGATCATGACCTGAGCTGAAGGCAGCTGCTTAACCAACTAAGCCACCCAGAAGCCCTGCCCCCCTTTACTTCTAGACCTAAAATTAGCCTCAAGTCCCAGTAGGCTCTTAAGACTGAGTTATACATTATACAGTTTATGACCCATAAAGAGGTGTAATATACTCCCAAAAAACTACTTGAATTTTCTAACTTAGATACAAATTTGGAGAACATGAGTGGGAATGGACTATGTGGGACAATCGTGTCAGAAATATAAAGCTGATTGGGTTAGGTTCATTGGTATGGGCTCACTAAGCAGAGATTCTGCATTTAATGTTGTATCTAGGGGAGTTAAAATGGGCGCTAACAGTTTCTTTGGTTGATTGGCTGAAATATGGACCAAAAGGTGGCCCACAGTGAGTAAGCTGAAAATGCTGAACCAACCTTGGTTTAATGTAGAGGAAGGGCTTCAAAGGCTTAGGGAGATTGGAATGTTAGAGTGGATTTGTCACTTAAGAACTACTCACCACCCTGGGGGCATCCAGAAGATACACCTTGCAACACAACTATGAGTTATATGTGCAGGGAGCACCATCATCCTTGAAGAGCTCTATAATTGCTTGTCTCTCTAGGCCAGAACTTACTTTGGGATCTGCAGTCACTCAACCGGGAAACCTAAGTGCAATGGGAGTAACTGGATCTCAGGGTGGAAGGGGCCAAGTGGTGGCATTCAATTGCCAAAAGAAAGATGAGTGTGATTACTCTCATGGATAGCAGAGGAAAAGCAATACTCAGAATAGTCTGATTCAAGCCTACCTATGGTATTGGCTAGCTGGTCATGGTATTCCTAGACGTGAAATAGATAGAAAGTCTATTAAATTCTTATTTGATCAGTATAAGCAGAAAAATTCTAGGTTAAGTGAATGAAAGTCTGACTTGAATCATAAAAACAGAGTCACAGCCCCTCAACTAATTCCCAGACTTGAGCCAGTTTAAAGACCCAGAGCCCTTTAAATGTAAGGAAGGCCCTCTTGAAGAAGGACCTCTTAAGGAGGGAACATGTTACACTGCCAGAAATTTATTCTATTAATCTTTAACCCAGCCTTCCCCAAAGGGGCATACAGCCTTTTACCAGGGTAATTATGCATTGGGGAAAAGGAAATAATCAGATTTTTCCAGACTGGCAGACACTATTTCTGAACTGACACTGATGCCAGGAGACCCAAAACATCACTGTGGACTACCAGATAGAGTAGGGGCTATGGAGGTCAGGTGGTCAATGGAGTTTCAGCTCAAGTCTGACTCACAGTGGGGTCAGTGGGGTCCCAAATCCATCCTCTGGTTATTTCTCCAGTTCTATAATGCATAATTGGAATAAGTATGAGCTTATTCAGCATGAGCAGCTGGCAGACTCCCCACACTGGTTCCCTAAACTATGGAATGAGAGTCATTATGGTGGGAAAGGCCAAGTGGAAGCCATTAGAACTGCTTCTACCTAAGAAAATAGTGAACTAAAAACTACATTCCTGGAGGGTTGCAGAGATTAGTGCCACTAACAAGGACTTCATAGATGCAGGGATAGTGATTCTCACCATATCCCCATCCTACTTGCCTATTCGATCTGTGAAGATGACAGATGGATCTTGGAGAATGATAGCAGATTAACTTAAGTTTAAGCAGGTAGTTACCTCAATGGCAACTGCTGTACTAGATAGGATTTAATTGTTTGAGCAATTAATTCTGGTACCTGGTATGTGGCTACTGACCTAGCAAATGCTTTTTCTGCATATTTGTCTATAAAGACCACCAGAAGCAGTTAATTTTAGCTGGCATGTCCTATAAAGCAACTTCACTGTCCTACCCCAGGGATATATAACTCTCCAGTCCTATGTCATAATTTAGTTTTCAGGGATCTTCACTGCCTTTCCCTTCCACAAAATAACACACTGGCCTATTACATTAATGACATTACACTGACTGGACCTACTGAGTGAAAAGTAACTATTCTAGACTTGTTGGTAAGACATTTGTGTGTCAGAGGGTGGGAGATAAATTTAACAAAAATTCAGGGATCGTCTATCTCAGTGAAATTTCTAGGAGTCCAGTACTTTAGGGCATGTCAAGATATGCCGTCTATGTGGTATATATATCATGTGATATTACTCAGCCATCAAAAAGAATGAATTCTTGCCATTTGCAATGACGTGGATGGAACTAAAGGGTATTATGCTAGGCAAAACAAGTCAAACACTCACATGTGGAATTTAAGAGACAAAACAGATGAATATAGGGGAAGGGAAGGAAAAATAAAATAAGACAAAAACAGAAAGGAAGACAAACCATAAGAGACTCTTAACTATAGTAAATAAACTGAGGGTTGCTGGAAGGGTAGGGAGTGGGGGAATGGGTTAACTGGGTGATGGGCATTAAGGACAACACTTGAAGTAATGAGCAATGAGTATTGTATGAAACTGATGAATCATTAAATTCTACATCTGAAACTAATAATACAGTGTATGTTGATTAAAAAAAATATATATGTCTTCTAAGATGAAGGACAAGTTGTTGCATCTGGTCTCTCCCACAACCAAAAAAGAGGCATAACACCTAGTGGGCTATTAGGATTTTGGAGGCAACATGTTTGGATGTTATTCTGGACTATTCACCAAGTGACCTGAAAAGCTACTAGTAATCCTTAAATCAGGGGATTAAATGCTTGAGTAACACTGTAGGTACACTTGCCTCTAGCTTCTACAAAATAACTGGGAAGTTCTACAACCAGATAACTCCAAATATAATTTTCAAGAGGAAATCAATGAATATGATGTACACTACAATAGATAAAGAAATCTGATGTTCTTCAGTCTTCTAGTGTCCAAGTTTGTAGCTGTTTTCAGTAACCCCAAAAGACAATGGGTATTACTCATAGCAGCCAACTATTATTTGGGATCCTCCATTTATTTGACTCATAACCAGAATTTTCCACGGGTGAGACATTTCCTAGTTAGATATAAAACATAGAAACCATTAAATAATACAAAAATAAAGATTCATGCACAGTTTGAAAAGAGTGAACAATAAACAGAAAACTAGAAATATGTTGTAACATACATGTAAAACAAGGGACTAAATTAAAATTCTCTATTAAAAAAGTGTTAAAATAATATATAGTATATTATATTATATGTAACATGTATATCATATAGTATAACCTGTAATTAATTAATGTAATTATTAAAAATAACTCATAAATTTTTAAGAAAAAGATAAACATCCCTGTGGAATAAGATCATAAACAGATTATCAAGAAATACATATACACAATAAGTATGTGAAAAAATATTTAGCCTCACTAAAGATAAAATTCTACCATTGATGCTGCTCATACAGGTCAGTCTCCTAGGTCAGAGAGAAGGGTGGAATATGAGGAAAGAATCTAAAGGAACAAATGGGAAATATCCCACACTGCAAGCTTTGCTAAACAAAATCTCTGAGATTTCTCCAATAAAACATCTATAAATGTGCATAGAGGAAATATGAAGAAAATTTGCACATCTTTGTTTAGAAAGGTTTGCTTATTTTGGTATGTATACCAAAATGTAGTTTAGGTATACATAACTACTTTGGAAGACTAAGAACCATTGTTTCCCAAATAAAGCAAGAGAAAATCTAATAGAATTTCCCCACGGGGAAAAGCCTAGTGGGATTTTACCATCAGAAGAAATTGTAAAAGTCAATTTACCTTTGAGGGGTTCCTCGATGCTAGGACAGTATGTGGTATATTCCTCTCATCACAGAGTGAGCAATTAGTAGCCCTTGAGACCAGCACAACCTGATCAATTGGATTTCACCACCTTCAGGAGTTGAGCTGAAAACAGAGAAATAACTCTATATCACTGGGAGATTACATTTGATTGAGAATTACAAGCATTAAAACCATTGGTCAGTCATAGTAAGTATCTGGAATTTTTTTTTCTACTTAAGATTAAAAGGCTCCAAGCATAGACTAGTTCAGATTTGGAAAACCCTACAACAATAAAGACGATTTACTCATTTGTTCAGTTGTTTGTTCAGTTCATTCAGTATGCTTTTATGTAATCTATGTTAGGAATTGTTTTAGAGAACAGAGACCCAGACACAAGTCATCCTTGAGCCCATTGGTAGTAATGCTGTGGACAAATGCAAAGTATTAAATGATATAAAAGATATTTGATACAAAGTAAAAGAAAGAGATACAGAAATGCAAAGAGAATTTCTGAGGTTGGGTTTCTTAAAAGCAGAGCCTAAGAGACAAAGTTTCTCGTGAAAATTATCTACTGAAGGAGTGTGTTCAAGTGAAACCTAAAATATGGTGAGGGAAGCAAGAAGCTGGGCAAAGATGAGAGTTCAGTAGAAGTTCGGCTTTAGTCTGATTCTTCAAGAGGCATCACAGAGTTGTCCCATCTTGAGGTAAAGTTTCAGACCTTATATCAGTAAGTCACAGTTTTCAGGCTGGTCCTGAGGAAAGGGCACAGGCTCCTGTGCATTTTCAAACAGGGTGGCTTCTGTTGGCCAGGGACAGTTCTCAGGAATATTGTTATAGGCTGCAAACTGTCATCACAGCTGCTTGGGGGATGGGTGCGCTCGCCCGGGAAATAGAATCTGTATCTACTACTTTCCACCATAAATACTGCTTAGACCCACTTGCTTCTCACATTAAGATCATATCATCATGGCACAACTTCTCCAAGATTCTGGTTAGTCAGAATTTTTGAAGAAACTTGTAAGAGGAGCATTACTGAGACAAACTATAGTTCCTGTTGCACTAATATGCATCATGGTCCCTACTGCCCCCGATTCTAGATTCCTCTCTGCCTTTTATTGATCCAGGTGGCTTACCTTGTAAGGTGACCCAGACAGACCTTCATCCCCGACAGATCAAAATCCCTGGTCATCTTGACTATACTGGGTCATGGTTGCTATATTTACCCATTTATCCTTTATTCACTATTAAAATGGAGCATGGGCTTAGAAAGAGATGACTCATGGGGTTACTTGTGTGTCAAAATTATTCCTCTTTATGCTATTAAGCAATAATTATGAAACAAGTCTTAACTTCCTCTTTACTATCAGAGTTCAATTACCCCTTACAGTATGATAATTTCTTTTTTTTTTTTTTTCACTGCTGGAGCCCAAAATGACTAGTGATATCTGTATTGCTAATTTCCCTGGTAAATTTAAAGAGTATTCCTCCTCATGGAGATCTCTAGACACACAAAACTTAAATACATGAGTTGGGAACCACAAATTCTCCAATGTCAGTTACTGTCAGTTAGAGACAACTCAGTTGTCTCACCTTGCAGCAAGAGACTGGCCTTTTGGATAGCCACATCAGCTATTTTCCAGGACAGAGAACAACGTATCAGACATTTCGGAGCAAGGAGGTTCCTGTTGGTAGGAGGCAGTCGTCAGGTAGAGAGTGTGCTGTATGCGGGCTATTTGAGGCCAGCCCTCAGCAGCTGACAGCTGGGTATGCTGCCTGTTAAAAAGGATTGAGGCTAAGTACCAACCATGGTAGGAATGAGAAACTCTTTGCTGAGGAATTAGAAAAGATTTTATCATAAAGATGACATTTGGCTTATAAGTAAGGTAAAAAAGGTAACTAAGCTAAGAATGGGGTAGCCACAGTAGGGAGTGAAGAGTGACACACGAGTGAAGGTAACAAGTTCACTGAGTTCAAATCTGGAGATTTGTGGTCAGAATTAAATACTACTCTGGATTTCACCATTCTTCTGAATTCAGTGGAACTTCATCTACTAGGTATTAATTTTTATTCAGTTTCTTTTCTTTTTCCTTTCTTCCTCCCTTCCTTCTTTCCTTCCTTCCTTCCTTCCTTCCTTCCTTCCTTCCTTCCTTCCTTCTTCTTCTTCTTCTCTCTCTCTCTTTCTTTTCTTTTCTTCTTTTTTTTCTGGATTATCTGTTTTAAGCTAATAGCTTGCCAATTCTTTCTGGTAGTAGTATTACTGAATATAGCTAGTTAATGAGATATACTGGGGTTAGTTTACAACATTTGCACTAATTAAGGTATTTAAACATCTCACTAGAGTAGTAATAGACACCTTATAGAAAGTCTGTATACTTTGGCAGATGTTTAAAACAACAACAGTAACAACCTGTGTGAACAAGGTAGTCTTGCTACAAGTTCCAGAATTTCCGAAAAAATATAGCATATAAAGGTTTATGTTTAAAGCAAAATGAGTAGAAAAATGGCCAACCTGAGTAAGGAAAGAGGGGTTTGGATAATTTGGGGTTATCTTAATTTATTATTTGCAGTATATAAGAAGCGAGAAAAAATTAAAAATCGACATTTAATCAATAACATTACATTTTGAAATCTCTATAGTTGAAACTCAATTTGAGTATAAATGTTGTCTTCCATATCAATATTTAAATGCTCACCATCACTCCGTTGAGTCACAACCATTGAAAGAGAGTTCAGAAAACGAAAGACTCAAGGCTGGGTATTTGGGAGTGAGTTTGGGTGTGTGTATGTGTATGTGTATATGTATGAGACAGAGAGACTTTTTGCGTCTGAGTGTCATTTCAGAACCAAATATAAGGGGTGCCTGGGTGGCTCAGTGGGTTAAAGCCTCTGCCTTCGGCTCAGGTCATGATCTCAGTGTCCTGGGATCGAGCCCCATATCGGGCTCTCTGCTCAGTGGGGAGCCTGCTTCCTCCTCTCTCTGCCTGCCTCTCTGCCCACTTGTGATCTCTGTCTGTCAAATAAATAAATAAATAATCTTAAAAAAAAAAAAAGAACCAAATATAAATTACTTACATTTGAATTGTGCATACCTGTGTATATCTAGTATAGTATGTAGGTAATCAAGAACTGACACCACAATAAGGCCAGCATTTGAAATTAGAAGAGAAAAGACTTTAGAATCTACCAACCAGGATCTAGTGTTGAGCAGTCAGGGGTTTTGGGTTATTAAATGAAATCAAAAGCACATCAGGCCTATCAGCATCTTAAAAACCATTAGTGTTTCATTTAAAGAGAGTGTCTTGTTTCTGAAATATTCATAGCTGGAATCCACCACCACTGCTGAGATTTACATCTCCTCTCTCCCCATTATGCTTGCTGAATCTCTTTACTTGCTATTGTAGGAAAAATATTCAAAGATTTATAGGCAGCAAAGAGAAGGCAGCAAATTATGACATCCATTATTGGCATCTGCTCTTGTCTGTATCCCCAGGAAATGCAAATACAAATGACTTCCAATTTTCTACTACAACTGAGTTGCAAAGGGAACTGTTATATGCAGATGAGGCAACTTCTATTTGGACAGAGATAAAATGGAAGAAATTTCAGTCTACTACACTTGGCATACCATTTGCATAACTCTGAGAAAACTGTCACAAAGGGGTAATAAAAAATCATAAGGCTCTTAAAGAACCACATACAATGCCTGTAGCTAGGCTGCTTATAAGAGAAATAAAAACAGCTTTAAGTTGTATGGGCTGGTGCAAGATCCAAAAACAAAAGGGTGACTAAATATAGATGCTTCTATATTCACTGGTAAAAGTGGTTCCTCTTCTTATGTTTGGCAAAAGGAGTACACTAGGCTTGAAAATAACTTATAATCCAGTATGCAGTAAAGACAGACCTCAAATTACCAATCTTTAAAAATTCTTTTGGCAGAAGTCATTGCCTCTCCCAGAGGAATGGCTAGAATTGTATTCCCCATTACACTGTAGGCTTTTTGAGAGCAAAGAACTCTTGTCTGTGCACTGGTGTCCTGTATCTTCAGTGTCTAAAATAGAGTTCTGAACATAAGAGAATCTCAAAATAAAATGTTCAATGGTAGGAATTGAAGGAGTCATGCTGGTACAGTTGTGGGACTTTGGAGATGGGCGTTCTAGTCTAGCCTTTTCTCTTTGTGAGAATGTGGCCAGATTTCCCTATCTTTATGGGCCTTGGCTCCTACCTCTGAAGAAAGTTGATAATAATACCTATCTTTGGTTTGGAGAAAAATTAAATGAAGTATCATGGCCAGTGTTTAGTACAGCATCTGTCATAGATCCGTCTCTCCTTTTTTTTCCCTACCCCCTACAATTCTCCCATGTCTCTGCTTGAGAATTAGGAAGGTCAGCAATTTCTGACAGTCTTAAACCCTAGGCACATGGTTCATGGTAACTGGATATTCTCTCTTTGTCTGCTCTTATCTTAAGGTTATACCTGCCTCAAAATTGCTTCTCAACATTCATTATAACTTTGGCCCTTGACTCAGTTTCCCTCTTACCCAAGTCCTGTGATCATGCTGGCCAATAGCAAGGTCCATGTGAACAACACCCTCAACTGTTCTGATCACCTCCTATCCACCCTGTTGGTGAGCAGGAGAGATGGGGGTACCCACCCTAGAATTATGAGAATGGCCAAATGTGTGACACCCAAGCTCACATGATACTCATGATACAGCTCATGCATTTTAAATTTTTTCCAGGCCATTATCAAGTAAACCTTCCTCTGATAAACAGTGGGCACAGATGAGGTATTACAGCAGTGGCATTGTATAATATGGTGGTTTAGAAAGATGGCTCAGACAACAGGGTACAGGATGGACTGGAGGCTGAGTAAACATGGCCAATATGTTTTCTTGCATATAAAATTTTAAAAGGTAGTAGTTATAGCCACAACTGCCTGTACAGATAGTGGTTCCTGTCAATATTAAGTCTATCTGTGTTCTTGTGTATCTATCATTGTCATCCATCAATCTCCTCTAGCTACCAAATAGATGACTGACAGCTGTGCTGCCTATAGTGACCAAGAAACTCAGAAATACTACCTTTTGTAAAGTTGCACAGTGACACAGTAACATAAGCAAAGATCAGATTTTTATGATTTTTCTGTCTCTTTGTCTTATATAGTTCTCCCTGAGCCAGTTCACTGTCTAGAGATGGGTTATCATTGTATCTTCTTTAAATAAATCTTTCCAGTGGCTTATGGAATTAACCAACACCTCATTTCCTCATTATGAAAGTGTTCAGGCAATCATATCTACTCTGGAGCCCAGGCTTTCCAAATCCTCAGAAGAAGGTTCAAATCTGAGAAGTGAATACATTTTCCCTAAGCAGAGCCTGTCAGAACATTTTTTAATAAAGACCTGGCCCAATTTCAGAGCTTTCTTTTCATTAGGGCAGGTCTGAAAGCAAAGGCCTTGAAAGTGGTTAGAAAAACAGTGTAATCACTATGGTACCATTATCCTGTCCCTGGGTAATCATTAGGCATCAGCTTGCCAAAGCGAAGGGCAGCAAATTACTCATTTATTGTTACCTGAGCTGTGCAGAAGATTGAAATCTGGACTACTAATGATTTTTTTTCACCTTGTTTGGGAGATTCTGTAGAAAAGTTCACATGCAGCACAGATGCTAGCTGACTGGCAAAGGTGCTTTCAGAGAAATAAGAAAGGGAAGCAAAGCATCACCTTCCTTCAAAAGTAAAGCTGAAAAGCTCCACATCATTTCATGAAAGCAGCTTTAAGGGAGAAATTCTAAAAGTTGTCAAGATCTATAATCGGAGAAGAAACTAGTTAGTTGGCTTTGAGTAGATTTTTATCTGCTTTAAAAGAGATTAGACACTCAAAGTACAAGCTGGATTTAACACAAATTAAGTCTCAGGTAAATATTTACCAACAGTAGGAAAAAAATTCTTAGTGACATCATCTAATGAACTGGATTTTTTTTTTTTTTTTTTGGGTCACTTGCTTTGGCAAGTTTTGAATTCAACAAAGTCTCCAAGTGTAGCTATAGTAAAAGAAAACCAAGCCATTCATGATCTTGTTAAAGTTAAAGCATAAACAAGACCTAGTACAGACAGGTATGACTGGGAACATGAAACGTCAGTCATTACAATATCTGTATCTATACCTAAAATAGATATCTAAAGTGAACCTTGAAGTGGTTCTTCACTTCATACTGGGATACTGGGAGTAACTGATATAGGCAAGGAGGAGAATTCTAGATAGGTTTAGATAGTCTTGTGAATGCAAAATGTTACATCCAAGAGTAAAGATGGAATGTCTCTTGTTTCTATAGGAAAAAGTACAGTGTCTGAAATAGGGACATAAAAATCAAAAGCATTGATTTCTACTGCTGGCTCAGCTGGTGACTGCTTCTGTAGTCTGAGGCAATTTTCCTAGCCTATTTGTGACTAAATCTCAGCATCTGCAAAATGAGGTTAGGAATCTTTTCTGTTTGAGATCCAGCTAGTATTATTAGGACTTTTGTTCATGTTATTAATGTTTGTGATGCCTTCAGGGATTTTCAGATAAAAAAGCATCATAATAGCCCAAAGTGTTATTAATATTATTTTTCATGTTATTCTAAAAAGGTATTGTTGAGACTGATAAATTAACATTTGCAATACTCCTTAGAAAGGGTTAGATTAAGGTTTCAGGATCATCTAATGCACAGATTAGCTCTTAAAGAACATGTAGAAAACCCATAAGTGAGAGCTTCCTGATCAACCTGACTTTAGGCTCATACCATACTCTTATTCACTTAAAGAATTTGCCAAGAAGATTATATGTGTGTATCTATTTGCCATCTAAATTCAGGGTTCCAGTCTACCCATACCAGCTAGAAAGGTGAAATAATGTGTCATCATGTTTCATGTGTTCAGAATTTTCAAAGATCTAGTAATTTGTAAATTCTGATTTTTCCCTTTGTTTCATTGTTGATTTCTTAAAGTGTTCTCGATGCACTGTAATTCAGTTTTCTAACAGATGGGGTTTTAATGCCATGGCATCCTTGGGGATTTGGGGCTTTTGTCAGAGGTTTGCTTCATGTTTAATGCCTTATAGGTGCTGAACGTATTTTTACAGTGCCTGGTCTTGAATGGCTATTAAAGTGTATATTACAGGCATAACACCTTCAATTTACAGTATTTTACCTACTTATATCATTTGCAGGGCTCTCTATTATAACATTATCATTAAGATTGCCAGCCCTTTGCTGCCAACAACATGATTAAATCCCATTACAATTACTTTTATTATAAAATCTTCTCATGCTTCTTGGCACTAAAGGTGCACGGAGCCAGCCACACAGGTGGTAACATAACAGGGGGCAAAGTGTTCTGAACTGAAATGTTAGGAGAGCGCTAGCTTCGAGAAGGCAAATATATCCCCAAAGTAAGGCCTTAGTGTATTCCTGTACTCTCTGGGGATGGGTTTCCTTTTGAAGTTTAGTTTATAATACCAAAGAGGGTTTTGCTCTTATTTTGTTTTTCTCTCTAGGGGAGTGAAGGAGGGGGATCAAATCTGGAGGAATTCTCACCAAAGAAAGGCTCAGAAAAAGGCCTACTGATGACTAGAAAAATGACAGCTGTTTTAAGACAAAGAGGAAAGAATCTAGTCAATGAAATAATGTCTCATGTTTCCTATACAATAATGGTGCTTCTCACACCTGGGAATGATGAAGTGTGAGGTGGGATTTTTTTCCCCGTCTCGTGGTGAAGTATTCATTAGTCCTCCTCACAACCAGAGGCAGTAACCTCTAACAGGTGGCCAAAAGACAGAGACTTCCCTTTATGAAACTGACTTGTCTTTCAAACTTTTAAAACCAGACCTTGTTAACGGATCTTAATGCAGTCTACACACCCACACTGCAGGCAGCAGGACCCCATGTTGTGTTTCCGAGAGGGACTATAGGAGGCAGAGTGGAGCCTTGGTCCAAACCACCAGCCCTTCGCTCAACTCCCAGTGTTGACTTCCTGCCTCTGCCACATGTTCATGTGCTTTCCAGCAAAATGCTTATGCCTCGGTTTCAGTTTCCTCATCGGCTTCTTCATCCTCGTCAGGCTGTTGGAGGGACTGAACTAGAAGATGTTTGCAAACCCCTTTGGCTAATGCGTGGCCCCTAGGAAATGTCTTGTATTTGTAACAGTGGCCCATGGGGTTGGCAGGCTCACAGATGCTCAAGAGAACGTTTACGTCTTTTCCTTCTCTGCCTGATGAATACACAAGTGTGGGGAGATTGGCAAAAGGAAAATGGAGCATACAGAAACATAAGCAATTCATTGCTATAAAATGCAATAAAAGGATATTTCATATAATAATAATAATAGCTAATGACTGCTGGATGTGGACTTTAGTTGGAATGAGCATGGTGCGTGCATGGTTTCACTGAATTCTGCAGTAACTCCCAAGGTAGGCACTACCACACTCTTCAGTTTACCACTGAGAGGTGAAAAGGACACAACTTCTATCTGAGGAGCTGGGAGTAGTTTATGCAGCTGCTTTCTCCTTGTCTCTCTCCTTCTCCCTCTCATGCATCTATGGGAATAAGAACTGTTAACTGTTCACTAAGCCACAAACATATGCACGGTCGCAAACACAAGATATATATTTGTCCAGATACAGTTTCTCAGCAGCAGAACCAGAAGGTTTCAACTAAAGAATTCATTTTTAGACATACAGCTCTAGATCCTATATTAATACAACTATCTTTTCATGTTTGCCTATGTGTTCACTTGTAAGAAGGTGCAGATGAAGCCTCTATTTTCTTGGGGCTCAATATGCATGTCTTGTGTATTCTAAATGTCAGCGGCAGAGCTAGGTGAGTGTGGTGTAGGGGGGTTGTCTGCGCCAGGTGTAGGTGGGAAGGAGGCTCTATAGAGGACTGAAAAACATTCATAAAACCAGCTTAAAACAGGATTATTTTTTCTGATTCCTATGCAATTCTAAATCACATTGGTGAGAGGGTACTGCTCCTTACCAGGGCGGGCCTCTGGTCCTCTCCCACCTCCCTCCCCTTTGGTATGCCACTGCATGTCCCCCTTGGGAAGGAAATTAAAGTGATGTGAAGGAAAGGCTATATTTGCAATACATATTAACTATCTGTTAGGTATTTGTTTAGCATGTCGAGATTTTTAATGACTACTGTTAGGACACTTCCACAGCAAAGAGAAAAACAAAACTTCTATGGAAACAAACAGGCTCAGAAACAAAGGCAAGTAACTGGCACAAAATCCTCTTTGCTCAATCCGTCCCTTAATATCCAGAAAGGCTCAGAGGCACATATCTGCTTTATTTTGTTCCTGTGACTTGGCAGGGAGATGTGTAGTTCTTTGATGATGAGAAGAGAATAGAAGAAGTAGTTAAGGATAAACCCTTTCCTATTTAACTGTTCTATTATTTTCTTCTCCCCAAGATGAAGGATGATGTGTGGAAAGGAATAAGAATTTAGAACAGTGTGACTAAATCACACTTGTTAAAGTTAGAAAAGCCCTGAATAGGTCAATTTTACTGACTTCATAGAGGGAAAAAAGCACAAGAAGCCTTTCATGAGGGCTAAGAGGTGTTGCAACTCCCCACCTGAGCTTAAAAATACTGTTTACTCACCTGCCTTCTACCATTATTGTCATCAAACTTTATTGATAAGGTCATCCCGTGGCAGCACTATAAAATAGGAGCAGTTTTCCTTTGGCCTACCCTTCTTTTAAAAGACACGTACAGCTTTTTAGGACTCCCACCTCATTACATGTTGTGGTACCTGAGCCACCACCACCAGCACCATCACCATCATCATCCATACTGCTATTGCCAAGCCTAAGATTTTGAGGGTTTTTGCAGTAACTCATGTTCCCAGTCTTCCCCACCCATTTCTCCCTTCAACATTTTCCTCTCCTCTGTCCCAGTTGCTCAGAACACTGCAATGTGAAAAAGGCTGGTTGATAAATCAATCAGAGGTACTTCCTGAAGATGGGTTGGGCTGGTTATTTTTATATGAGTAAAGCAGATGGTTCCCCTGTGCTTTCAGGCCGAGAACTAAGAATTCAGACAAAGAATCTTTGAGATACATACCCTACAATAAGGTCAGGATTACAAGATAACAACCAACCAGCACAGCTATCCAGTTGCCTAGAAGATAAGGTGTTAAAGAAAACAGAGGGGCATGAATTGTCAGCTTTATGCAGTAAAAATAAAGCAAGGCCCAGCCATGAGTTTGTGATGAAATGAGTCCACAATACAAAATTTGTCCTACTGATTTAGTAGTGAATAAGTGCTTACAGCCAAAAGAGCAAAGAGGTGAAGATAACCCAGAAAGCAGGCTTCCTCGTAAGGGTTCTAATAAAAGGAGTAGACTCTTTTCCCTTCTGAATCCTTTATGACTCCACAGAAAACAATGGGAGGGATCACAATCAATAGAGAGGCAAATATACTCTCCTTGGAACATTTTGCCTAAATATCAGGAAAAGGACTAATCATGTCCCTCAGATCCTAATGTATATTAAGAATTCAGGAAAGTCTAATTAATTATATCTCATTTTCTCCACCTAAACATATTCGAACATATTCAACGTAAACCTAACCTAAACACATTCAACCAAATCTTTGGGTGATATGTATCTTTTAACTGGTCTAAGATGTGTTTCTTAAATACAAGTTCAAGCAGCAGCAGAGATATTTTTGGTGGGAGTCTCCATTCACAGCATTAAGGATCTGTTTATTCCGGTTAGTGGTTTAACTTACTGTCATAACAAAAGACAAAGTAGGCAAAACAAGTGTCACCTTGTTACTTCACCTTCTCATCAATTCTATATTCCTTTCTGGGTCTTCCTCACTTTTGTGTGGTGGTGATTTTCTTCTTCTTTTTTTTTTTTTTTGCTTGCCTATCTCAACCATCTTTAATGTCTTTGCCTCTCATCTGTTTTTCATTGCTTTGACAATAATTTTCTTGGTAAAAATGCTCCACTGTGAATAGACTAGCTTGTAAGTATTTTGGAAATAAGAGTGAAAAATGTGGTTAAATTCACATCCTGACAGACTAAAATAGTTCAGTGAGGAACCAACGGAGGCTTTTGAACTGAGGAAAGAACTGATAAAAAATATTGTTGTATGTTGGTGTAAGAACGGGCTGGAAGAAGTTGAGATGGGCATCCGTTTTTAAGTGAAAACTAACATAGGTGAGTATGGCAAAAGGCCCTCATTTGCCTTGATTTCTAGGGAACTACCTCAAACTCAGTCATCCATGTACCCATGATAGTATCTCAAATCCCAGAGGTGTGAGAAGTGCCTTCGTTGGCAAAATGAACTTATGTTCACACCACTGCCAAGAACTTGGAGGTGAAACTTTACCACCTTTGGAGTTTTTCATTATCCCTACCAAATCCCAAGTGAAGGAGAATGTAATTGTAATTATGATTGCCTCTATGCACATTAGTAACTAGGGAAGCTGATTTATTTTAAAGCTACATATCTCTGAAATATTTTCCAAAGCATGTATGTGTAAAATACTATATATGTAACATATACAAAACAATGATATACATTTCAAATACATACAGACATACAATTAATAGTATGTTTTCCTGTTTCTTCTTTTTTCTTTTTTTTAAAAGATTTATTTATTTTGAGAGAGAGAAAGTGTGCAAGTAGGGGAGGGGCAGAGGGAGAGAATCTCAGGCAGACTTCCCACTGAGCACATAGCCCAACACAGGGCTCCATCTCATGACCTGGAGATCATGACCTGAGCTGAAATCAAGAGTCAGATGCTCAGTGGACGGAGCTACCCAGGCGCTCCTGTTTTTCTGTTTTCTGAGTGTTGTTTTCTCTCAGTTAATGAGCATTTTTAAGGGAAACTGCAGTGTAAGTTTTCAAGAAAAGGGCACAGCATACCGTGCTTCCATTGCTTTTGGTCAATGATGGTTCTACTGTGCTCTTCTAAATTGAGTGCATTTGGCATCATTTGCTCTCATTTACATATAATCTTATGGCTTTTCAAAAAAAAAATAATGGAAGAAAAAAGAAAAAAATCTTTGTATGGTCTTCTATATTTATCCACATGTCAACCACTTCTGATGCTATTTATTTCTTCCCATGGATTCCTGTTACTATCTGGTGTCATTTCCTTTCAGCCTGAAGAACTACTTTTAGTATTTCTTGTAAGGAATATTCACTAACAATGAATTATTCCAGGCTTCATTTATGGGGAAATATCTTCATTTCACCTTCATTTTCAGAGGATAATTTTAGTGTGTATAGGATGTTTTTTTAACAGGTTTCTTGGTATAACTTTTATACCATACAATTCATCCATTTAAAGTATACATTTCAATGATTTTTAGTATAGTCAGAGAGCTGTGCAACCATTGCCACAATCCACTTTATAACATTTTTGGATATAGAATTCTTGGTCAAAAATAGTTTTCCATCTGTTTTAGTACTTTGGTTATACCATTTCACTATTTTCTGGCCTCTGTTGTTTTTGATGAGAAATCAGTTATTAACCACATTGTTCCCCCATATAGAATGAATCACTTCCCCCTTATTTCTTTCAAAACTTTCCTGTTTGACTTTGCTATTGATCTAGCTCCATGTTTTCCAATTTTTTCTTTTGTTATCTGAAACCTGCTATTGAACTCCTTTAGTGAATTTTTATTTTGGTTATTTTGGCTTTCATTTCTAGAATTTTCACTGTTTCTTTTCCTCTTTCCCTCTCCTCCTTCTCTCTCTCTCTCTCCCTTTCCTTCTCTCTTTTTCTTTTTTTACAACTAGTTTGGACTTTGTACAAGCTATCTCCTCTGCAATGTGCTATCATTAGTGGCTCTACTTAGAAATTTTAAATTCTTATTTTCATTAGCCTGGCTTCTAAGGTGGTCCCCTTGCATAGCTTAGTGGCCAGGCAATAACTGGTCTGAGATTTGTTCAAACACCTTGAGCCTACAAAACTTACATTTTGCCAATGGATCTATGTGGGATTTGAAGAGAACATACAAAGTTCAAACAATTTTCCTCTGTCCCAGATCTTATTTTTCTCTCAGCCCGCTTGGGTCTATGTGTGTGTGTGTGTGCACACGCACAATCCCCAGTCAGTAAGGGATGTATGGAGAACATATACAGCCCCACTGCAGCTCCCTCACTTTCAGGATCTCCTGGTTAAGATTCTGGCTGCTCTGCAGGCCTGCCACTCATCACAACCAGGACTGCAACCTCAGGCTAGCAGAGCTGCAGGCTTGCCTCATTCATTTCTTACCACGATGTCTGTTTGTACTGAAAATACCTTTAAGGCATGTGCTTTTGCTCTCAGCTCCAAACCAATCCCTCCCCCTCTGGCAGCAAAGCTGCTGGTTTTCACAAACAACCCTACGCTGGTCTAAAAACTGTGCCAATTAAGCTTGCAGAAAGGAGAGATGGAAGTAGCCCCAGGCAAGAAGGCCACTGCTTCCCACTGCTTTCAGCTGAACTTCTAGCAGCTTTTCATAAAATAATGGTTATCTCTTTGTTGTTTGCCTTTGGTTGGTTTCTAGAGTCTTGAAATTCTTGGGAGATTTGCTTTGACAATTCTGTATAGTTTTATAGTTGGCTTTTGAGAATAGGATTTGCTGACCTCTTCCTTCCTCCAAGGTCCAAAGTCCTACCTTCAAATTATGCATTTCTTACCTCACCATAGCTCCTTTTTCCACCATTTAGTTTCTGTTCTGGGGAACAATTTTGACATACAATGTCTAACTAAAGTGGTTAGTATCTCTAGCAGAGATAGAATTGAATCTGTCCCAAATAAACAAAGGAAAAGAATCATGCTTGATTTTAAAATGCAAATTTTACAGTTGTCAAAGCCACCTTGCTAGTGTTCTAGAACTACTGAATGATCCACAAAGCAGGGTATAGATTAGAAATCAGTCAGCCTATTCCTAACTGGAATTCACAATATCCTTGTTATTAGCAAAGGCACTATAACATTATGGCAAACCAGTAGCACATCATCCTAGTAACACTGACCAACAATTGGGTGAAATGGTGGCTAAAAGATATAATGGACATAACAATATAATAATTGCTGAGGATTTTAAGAGAAATTTAAAGCCTGTTATTCAAGGCTGGGAACACATCTTTAATCCCACTGTAGTCCTAATTCAGTTCCATATGTACTTCCAGAAACATCTCCTTCACATATAAAATGTAGTATGGAACATTTAAAAATATGTTTATATGTATAATATATATATAAATAAATATATAAAATAAAATATATATTTATTATTATATATTATATAAATATATATAAAATATAGTATGGAACATGTAAAACATAGTATGGAACAGCCTATTCTCTGCAAGGTTGTATAGGTGTTTGATTTGAAGGGAGATCAATAGAGAAGTTTGGTTTAAGGATTAATAGATAATATCACAAGAATTCAAGACAGGAAACAATAACACTAGGGTTCATACGATGGGATCTGAAAGGTCAGGACAAGGCTATCTCCTGGCTTTAATGGATGTTCATGCTAGTGGGTCTCTGCTTCTTGCAGCTTATCTTATTTGTTCTCCTACTTTCTTCTATACACCAGCTTTCTTTCTTTGCCTATGGTCTCTCTCCTCCCACAAAATGACGCATGGCTTTGGCTTGGTATACACTGACTTTCATCTGTCTTTACAGACACTGAAGCTCTTTTCCCACAACTGGCTTAGACACTTACTGCTTGTTTTACAATTCTCAAATGAAAGAATCTGATTCATCCATTTAGGTTCAATCATCTCTGGCCAGTGGATCAGGCTTATTGGAGAATTATGATCTTCTATGGCCATGAGGGGGCCATGAATGGAGATATCCTTAGGAAGGAGCACAGACTGGAAATGAGGACAATGGCTGACATCTATAATATAATTGGTTTATTCCTATGTGAGTCTCTCCATTCCTCAAGTGTTAAAAACTTTGTTGGATTTTCTCTGAAGCCAATACACTCAATTTGCTTAGGGTGAGCTCCTCAAATTATTTTGATAACAAATACCATAGATTCTTTTATTTTCAACTTGCCACAGCTTGCTTTTCATTCTCTACTTCAATTTTTGGTCATAGATCATTTGACATAAATGCTTACAATATGTAATTTTAATTCATGTGTGTAAATACATATAATTTAACCAAGGAAAAGAGAAGGCATTTCATGTGAGGAAAAGAGCACAGAAAAATTATGCAGGCTGAAATGATGATGGTTGACGTAGCTTCCTATGGCTGTTGTAAAAAGTTACCACAAACTGAATGGCTTAAAATAATAGAAATTTATTCTCCCATAGTTCCAGAGGCTAGGAGTCTGAAAGCAAGATGTCAATAATCATCCTTTGCCTTTTTCTAGTATCTGATGGTTGGCAATCCTTGGTGTGCCTTGATTTATAGCTACATCTCTCCAACTTCTTCCTCTGTCTTCACATGGCTGTCTGTGTGTCTGTCTGTACAAATCTTTTTGTCCTTCCAAGAATACCAGCCATTAGATTTAAGGCCCTAAGCCAGTATGACCTCATTTATATAAAGGCCCTATTTCTAAGTAGGTTCATATTCACAGGCACCAATGGTTATGACTTCAATAAATATTCCTACAGGACACAATTTAACCCACACTCGTCTATTTGGGAAACTAGCCTGCATGGAATGGAGGACATATAATACGGAAAAGTGAGGATAATCATGAAAATGGAATTCATGAGACCTGGCTCATAAATATTCATAATGCAGATGTAACACCATATTAATCAATTCCAAAGGTGTCTTTCCCAAAATAGCCTACATAAATTCAATGTATTAGAAGTATCTCTAGAACTCAATAATGCTGCATTTTGTTTGCTCATTCTTTGGTGCTTTTGTTTCTTCCTTTTTTGCTGGGAATCTCACAGATTTTCTTAGATCTTCTGCAACAATTTTTGGTCTCTGACTGTTACCATAGATATATTATCCATGCTCTTGTCTAAAGCCCACTTGTCATTGAACTCTATATCTGAAACTAATGATGTACTGTATGTTTGCTAACTGAATTTAAATTAAAAAAAAAAAACCCCTATCTGTAACTTTGTACCATAGATCCTATCTTCTCTTGGGTATTCAAGGCATTACTTCAACAAATCCTCCTCCCCCATTTTCCTATTTTCTCTTTTTTTCCCCCAATTTTTCTATTTTCACTCTCAACTGAATCATTCCCATCAACATACATAAAGATAATATTACTCTGTTCATCTCAAAATAGCTCTTGAATCAACACTATTTGCCAGATGCTATAAAAATGGTTTTATTCCCCTTTCCAACAAAACTCCTTAAAAGACTTTATATTCCCTTCTCTGAGTCCTCTCCTACACACTCCAATCTGGCTTTCACCCAACCACTCCACTTAAAATGTTCTTGCCATGGTTTTCAATAACCTCCAGATTGCAAAATCCAATGGTTCATTCTTAGTCCTCATCTTCCTTGACCTATCGATAGCATTTGATATATTGGCTACTCTTGTCTCTTTGATACACTTGCCTTCCAGAACACCACACTCTTCTCAATTTCCTTTCACTTAGCTCGTTGTGGTTTCTGGTCTTTACTGGTGATTCTTCTCCAACTGCTCAACAGCTGAGCATCCCAGAGCATGCTTGGACCTCTTTTCCTTTATATATTTATGCATTCCTTTGGCATTTTACTCAGTTTTTGGCCTTAAATACCATGCTAATGACTCCTAAATTTTATAGCATCAGTCTAGCCCACTCTCCTATACTTCAGACTCACATATCTAACAGCTAATCCAATATGCTAAAGTGTATAGTAGTACATTCCAAACTTCCCATGTCTAAAACTATAGTCATCCTACCACCAAATGTGTTCTCCTTTTAGCCACCTCCATCTCTGATGATGGCAACTCCATTCTTTTAGTTACTTGTGCCAAAAATCTTAGTCTTTCTTGATTTCTCCCTTCTTCTCACACCCCATATCCAAGCAAGACAGTGGGTCTGTTGTTCAAAATATAAAGAAGACTCAAAATATAATTGGAATCCCAACACTTTCTCCATATCCACTGATGTAGTCTCATAACGACCACTACCATTTCTCACCTGAATTTTTACTTTAATGTCTTAACTGGCTCATTTCTCTTGCATTAATCACAACATAGCAGCAAGAATAAACTTGAACTTATATAGGTCAATCTATCTTCTGTTCAAAACCCAAATCCAATGCCTTCCTACTTCATGCAGGGTAAAAACCAATGTCTTTAGAGTTGCCCATAAAGCCTCACATGAACTGTTCCTTTGAAATCTTGAATCTCCTCTTATTCTATTTTTCTCTACCACTCACTTCACACCAGTCATACTGTCTCTTAACATTCATCAAACATGAAAGATTTGTCCTTGCCATAGGGCCCTTACAACTGCTTTTCTTTCTACTTAAAATCTTTCTTCTCCAGATACTTGGCATTTATAATCCCCCACTCCTTCAAGTCTGAGTAATTATCACCTTCTTAACGAGGCTTATTCCGACCACACCAACTCCCCTTCTAAGTATTTATTATTTTGTATTTACCACCTTATTTATAACATGCAATGTACTGATTTCTTATGTTTGTTGTTACTTCTACTTCCTCTAGAATACAAGGTTCATGACAACAGGGTTTTTTTGTCTTTTTGTTCAATGATGCATTTCAAGCACCAAGAACAGCACCTGACACATAGTAGTTACTCAGTGAACACTTTTTGAGTGAATGAATAACTTGTTTAGGTTTTAAGAGTAGATTAATACTTTCTGGAGGAAAAAAAAAAAGAATTTTTTTTCTTGCCCCTCTAGTGAGCCTTCCTATTGAAGCATTAAATTCATAATTATGACTAGTATAACACTAAACATTGCTTTCAAAAATATATTTCATCAGTGATACTAGTGGAGAAGAGCTGTGCAGTGTGCTAGGGAATATCATAATTAAATGGTCTTGTGTAGGTTACTTTTAAGTGACTATAAGCTGCAGTGATTAATGGTCCTCCACCTTATTGTGCAATTAAACATGGCAGGGACTGACACTATCTCTTCCTTGGTATACTGCTGAGCTCCATTTCCCCGATCTGTTAATCTTGAGAGTAGTTCTGGACAACAGAATAGGAAGGAAATTCAATAAAATAGGATTGCACTTCCCAGGCTGAGTTCTTAAGTTTGCCTTGTGATTTTGTTCTCTTTCCTTATGCCCTGGTCAGAAGGATAGGGTACAGTGGGGGATTCGGAGGCCTGAGAAGATGATGGAATCACTGCACAGGAAGCTGAGTCTCTGAATCACAGGGTAGAACACCACTCACCAAACCCTTTCTTAGACAATGATGTGAATGAGGGCTAAAATATTTATAGTTCTAACTCAGTGCTAATCAGGATTGATTTTTGCAGTTGCTAGTCTGCCATGACCAACCAACAGAACCAGCTTCTAACAGTGTCTCAGAAAGGTCGGGTGAGACTTGATTATGCAAAGAGCTATGAAAACGGCGTATGTTATCACTGAGGAAACTTGAAATCTTTGGCAAAGCAAGACGGCCATTGCTAGAAACTGCTCTTCTTCTAACTATAATGTATTAGCATTTCTTCTTGGAATAAATAGGTTGGTGCTTCTTGGAACCGAGACGTGACTCTTTGGCCTATGTTAGGATTCCTCTCCCAAGTCGATGCCAGTGTCAATAGGAAAGCAAGTTTGCTGTTTGTGCTTGTCACCACCTGGCTGCAGTTACATGGCTCAGCACTAAATACACTGGCTGTGTCAGAGTTGAGTACTGTCATTCTGATGAAGTGGGGAGTGTGCTGCCCTGGTAGGAAGCCTTTTAAATTGAATGACAAGGTTTTTCTTATTTGTTACATCCCCAGGCCATTGTCAGATCATATAATGCCAGCCCAGGAAAGTAATTACAGAACTGTTGTGAGGCTGTTAGCAGCTGCTTTTCATTTTTCCCCATTGTGACTGGGATGTGGTGGAGAAAAATTGGGATGACTAAGAACCACAACATAAACGCAGCCCAATCTACCGGCCAGTCACATGCAGCACTTTCTTTCAGCCAAGGGGAAAAGAGCAGGTTCCTGAAATGTTATTAGATATAGGTGCCAAATAGAGTGAAGATCTGCAACCAACTCTAAGAGGTCAGGCCATGAGGACAGATGAATTTCATGGATTAAATCATTACCAAAATCACTAGGCCACAAAGTCGAATTCCTAAAAACAAAAGACTATGTTGATCCCATCAAGCAACCCCTTTTTCCTTCTAGCTACCTTTTTTTCTTCTTCTTCTTTCTAGTGTTTTCTTTGTTATTTGGGTAAAGACCACAATGAGCCTTCAGCAGCTAAGAGTAGGTCAGCCAAACTTTTCAAAAATAAATGTAGATCGTTATAAAAAAGCAGCTATAAGGCTATATGAAGACAGTAAGACAATAGTAAATGTATTTTCATTTTATCACCTCATCTTAAGTTGGCCCTTTCTCATAAGAACTTATGAACTGGCCAGTGCTCATTTTCAAGGTTATGTCCCAAACTCTACTCAGTGAAGAATGGCACTGCATTTGATAGATGACTGATTTAAAATAAAATATGTATTGTTTTAATGTTACAACTGTTTAAAATTTAATGGAAAGTTCTTAAGATTCTTAACACAACTTGAATGTTATGTTTCCAATCAGGTGACAATCTAATCAGGATGAACCTTAAGTGATTATTCATTATTCATTTCTTTGAATGAAGTGGTTTAACTAGCATGTAGCTGTGCTGGAACGTTATTAGGTTCACGTATAACCCTTTCTTGTTCTGAAAGTCATTGCTCTCCTTTCCTTCTTGGTCACTGAGACACAGGAAGTACATGGGTATGTCTTAAAGGTTGTGGAAGGCAGTTGTTTCCTTATACTCTAGGCAAAACTCCTCTCACTCAGAATGTATAAGCACCTTTCATGAAATAATTTATTTCTAAATGATGAAAGTGGTCAGAGGCTCAGGATCCAACAACTTCCCAAATGAAAATAATTAGAATCTGTGGTAAAGATAAGAGTGAGGTTTGAAACCTGTCGGTACATATCACTAAGTAGAAATAAATTATGGCTTGTCAAAAACGACAGATTTCAACAAGGTGCTTCCTTTTCACTTCGAGTAAGACCTTTTTCCACCCAGCAATTAACTTTATTCCCATTAATATTCAGTAGCATTGACAAGGCTGACAGAGAAAAGCTGGGTTTTATAAAACTAAAGACAGATTGATAGAGAATCATTACTTTGTCTAATAATTTCATCATTGTATGTTAGGTCTTAATAAATAAAGGACAAAGCTGTTGACTGTGGCACTGATTTGTTGTGCCAGGTAAAGGACTCAAATTTTCTGTATATATTTTCTTTTTGTGATTCACAAATTTATTTTTGAAAATAAATAGTAATTTTGCCTAAAGGGTTGCAGAGGTGACATAATAATACATTTATACCAAACCGCAATATGTTTAGTACTAGCATAGTTTTCTTCAGATACTTCTTCACAATCTGTAAATAATAATTATGCTGCACAGTTAAATTAAATAAAATAAGTAACTGTATGTAAACGACCCTTTGATTATAGATGGAGAAAGCCTAAGAGCAAGTATTTGCTTGTGGTGCAGTAGAAAAAGAGCAAAGAATTCACTAACAACCCAAGGAAACACAAAAACCAAACATTTGTCTTCCTTCCTTTATGATATAAAAATTTGGAAATAAAATAGAGCAGGTTTCACAAAGCTTCAAGATGTGTCAAAGATGATGTTGCTTAGAGACATAACATCTGTTCTGTTTTCATATTTGTCATATTTCCTAAAAAAATTTAAAATGAAACATTGTGCTTTTCTAAGCTTAGGACACAGTTTTTTGTTTTTCTTTTTTTTTTTTTTTCATATAGGACACTTTGGCTGAGTTCAGTTTTGCTTTCTCTTCTAGAACAGTGAGAAAAAAAATCTCACTCTTGGTGAGAAAGATGTGATACATGCCTAATGAAATCAACTTGCATTTTTTTTCTGTAAGTTTCTAAGTTGTTCTTTCCCTCTTTCATGACAGGTGACTTCTCATAGGTAAAAGTCCATCATTTTTACCAAAGAGTTCTTTTTCCTTTAACATTATATAGCTCAGCCAATTTTTTGCCAGGGGCAATATTAGTGAGTTGTGGATGTATTACTGACATGGAATTTTGCCACTTGTATTTATTTTCTGTGCTATGACAACCTACTGTTCTGTGGTAGAAATGACACAATTTTAGTCCTTATAAATTCATAGTTTCTGCAAAAGTCTAATTTTTCATAAGTGAAAATTCATGTAGTGAAAATGGAATCATTTCACGCAGTTCTTACTTTGGCCCTAAGCACATGCACTGAATAGCTCTTTATTCCCCCCTTTTTGTCAGTATCAAAGTCTGCAGATGGGTAGGTCACACCTGAACACCCTGAGCAGCGAATGTGTAATTAGGTTTTAATATTTAAAACTTTAGATTTAATTTCCCTATTCCTTTTGGATCCTTCTCTAATGTTCTACATCCCTTTAGATTTTTATCTCCTGTTAGTGCTTATCTCTTTTCTTTACGGCAGTCTGCTTCTCTGATTTCAGCTTTATTCAGCTCCCTGGCTCCCACCCAAACTCCCCTTCAAATTATCAATGCTAACATTTTCCTTCGGTTATTGTCCTGTTTTCTTCTTGTTATTCTTTTTTCCTAATCCATTTATGAATTTGTTCTTGCTCTTTGGCAATAAAAACTTTTTAGGACAGCAGACATTTAAACAGCCGCATTCTTTTATTAGTCATATTTATTGAGAACTTACTATGTGCAAAACCCTCTGGGAGAACACAAAGATGTTTTATATGCCATCATTGCCCTCACTAACAGCAAATGCTCACACAGTGCCAATTATGTATTAGACACTGATCTCTGTGCTTTGCAAAGATTACTTCACTTGGCCTTCCCAACATGCACTATGTTTTAATATGTAGATTTTATTATTATTCAGGTATAGTGAGGCTAACAGATCAGGAGATGACTGCCACTGAAAAGACAATTTGTCATTCATAGTTCCCAAGAGAGGTAGATATGTCATGCTATGCAGGACCACAAAAGGAAGCACTGGAGTCAATTAGGAGTCAAAGGGAGAGGCTCCTGTATGGCTCAGTCCATTAAGTGTCCAACTCTTGATTTTGGCTCAGGTCATGACCACAGGGTTCTGGTTTCAAGCTCTGTGTCTGGTTCTGTGCTTAGTGGGGAACAGTCTGCCTGAGGATAATTTCTCTCCCTCTGCCTCTGCCCCTTCCCCACTTGCACTCTCTCTCTCTCTCTCTCTCAGAAGAATAAATAAAATCTTAAAAAAAAAAAAAAGATGTTCTCACAAACTAGTCATTTACCATCTCTAAGAACTGGCTAGCCCAAGGAGGGGCAGATTAAGTCCTGCGGGATCAGTAATTTCCCAGATATCAAATCATCACAATTAAAAAGCATGTTTAATACACTCTAGAGACTGGGTGTTTAAGACAGCCAAATAGCTAGTAAGTGGTTGAGTCCAGACTCAGACCCAGTAGGTATGGCTCCAGGGTTCACATTCTTAATTCTATGCCCTGACATAGGGTATTTCACCAAGGAAATTGAGTTTTTGTAGGAGAAATTAGGAATATACAATATATATGTGGTGTCATCTCATGTTGTAAGAAAACCAAAAAGGGGTTTCAGAATTCAGAGGAAGGAGATCTCAATCAGACTGGAGCATAAGTACAAGTTCAGGAAAGAAACAACTGAATGTGTTTTTGAAGGATAGCAAAGATGCCCAAAGAAATGAAGAGGTTATTCCAGGCAAATGGAATTGTTTAAAAAGTATGAAGATCTGAAATCAATTAATGAGTTTGGTGAGTTGCAAACTGCCAGCATGGCAAAAGTGTAAGCAAAGCCTGTACACAGAGGATTGAAGGAAATAATTCTGGGGGGCGCCTGCGTGGCTCAGTTGTTTGAGTGTCTAACTCTTGATTTTGGCTGGGGTCATGATCTCGGGGTCAAGGGATAAATCCCCGCATCAGGCTCTGCTCCCGGTGAGGAGTCTGCTTGAGATTCTCTCTCTCCCTCCCTCTCTGCCCCTCCCCTTGCTCATGCTCTCTTTCTCTCTCTCTCTCTCTCAAATAAATAAATAAAACTTAAAAAAAAATAGAAAGAATACTGGGGAAGTTATTTGAGATCAGTATTAAGAAAATCATGAATTAAGTAATAAGGACTTTGGACTTAATTCAGGAAAAAAAAATTAGAAAAAGTAAGAGGTGTTATATATATTTATATATGTAACACATATACATATATAATACATACATAAACATACATGTATATATACAGAGAGAGAAATAAATAAATTGAAAGTCTTTGAGAAGAGTTCCATGATCACACTACACTTCAGAGTACAACTGGTTTCTGTCATATTAGAACTGGAAGGAGAAACAAAGAGGGGAAATTAATTAGGACATTATAGAAAGAGCACAGGTGGAAATTACGAATAAATCAGAGAGAGTTGGGGAATTAATCCCAAAGATGGTATAGAAATAGAGTTGAAAGCACCTGCTACCAATATTTCAACATTTGGAACTCTGTCACATAAGGAATGACTAAAGCAACCAGGAATTTTACCATGAAGAATAGAAAACCCAAGAGGTAGATCTTCTTGTTTGTTGCACTGGCCAGACCTCAGAGGTTCTTCTGAGCTGTAAGGTGTGAGAGAATGAAAATGTGAACAGGGTTTAGCAAGCTTGTATTTTGGTTCAACTCAGAGAATGAATATAAGAAACACAAAGGAGCCTCAATTCCACTACAACTCAGAACAGCACTGTTAGTGGAATAAAAGAGAGTCATTTATAATCAAATAAAGTATTTCAATATGTAAGTGCTCAGGCAAGGTTAATCTAGAAGACTTGATATTGTAGACTGATGCCTGCACATCCTGATAGTGAATATACTGGGATTTAAGAGAGCTAAGGTCAGAAACCTTCAATACAAGGAATTCGAGAAGATAAAACAGTAGAAATATAAATGGTCACTAAAATAAAAATAAGTCCTAACAGACCAGACTTGTTTGTCTATAAGAAAAAGAGGGAAATGATCTTAATTGAAATAAGGATAACATGCCAAGACAAATTACAGACTTTGGAAACAGAGAAAATGATGAAGTATGATATTAGCACAAATGAGCTGGGCCTTATTTATAAGTGCAATGTCAAAATAATTCCCAATGTTATGACGGGATAGTGACAAAGTATCTCTGAAAACATATCTCCTGCCTTGAATTCCTCCACATGTTGAGTCTTACAATCAGTCTCTGGCACTTAGAAAGACCCGGGAGACCATATCCTTTGATAAAATATGGGGAAAGAAGGTGTACGGCAAAAAGAAGCAGTAATAAAAGAAATCACAGAAAAACTACGACAGAGACAGAATCTATGTATACACTGGCAAAAGCAGGCAACTCCCCAAATGAATAAATACTTTCAATATGTAAGTTTTATAATCTAGACTTCTTATTATTATTATCCAAAAAATTTAAAAACATATGTGTTGGCAATAATATGAAACACAAAAACAATCTTTACTAATACAATTGAGTGAGATCCCTGCTTCTTGCATATCTTTACTAATTTCATAACATTTAACTCTAAGTCTGTTAGAGTCTCAGGTTTCCTTTGCTATATGTTTGCATGTGGCAGCTCTGTGTGCCAAATAACACTGGCGTGTGCCAAATAACACTAGCATGTTATATTGGTCACTCAATTGTAATGAGTGGCATCGTTTTGTTGATGTGATTTTCTGAAGTGGTGAACAAGGCTCAGGAAACACGGTGCAATATTTCCTTCATTTAAACAGTATTGCATTCCTGGAAATTTTAGTTCATAACTATGAAGAAGGAAACTTTGTTGTGATATATAAAATTATTTTTCTAGACTCTCAAATAATTGTAATCCAATTTTCCCCTATGTAGGAGAAATGTAAATGTTGATGAGATATTTGAAAGTCATCTACCATAATTCTTTATTGTGCAAAGCTGACATGTGCATAGTGGAACATCTAGCTTCTCTATGCACCCATCCCCTCTAAATACCAGCATCATCCTCCAATTGCCATAAAAAAATAAAAATAATCACATAATTTAAAAATTCTCCCTGTAAAGAAATACTGACTTAAGTAATGGAGCCCAATGTAAGGAGATCCCTGGCCATGGCACATATTCAAGTATGTGCTAAAACCTCTTAGGGAAATTATAAGCAGAATCCAAGCATTGGGTAAACAGTTGAACTAGATCAAGGCTGAAAAATCAAATGTTTGCAGACACAAAGCAGGTATGAGAAATATGTAAACTGGGCCAAGAGAAAGACAATAGAGAGACATGTGGTCTGTGTGGTCAGTTGTTTCAGCACTATTTGTTGAAAGAATATCTACTCCCCATTGAATCGTCTGGGCACCATGTCAAAAATCAAGAGTCTGTAAATGTGAGGGTTTATTTCTGGACTACAAATTTGATTCCATTGATCTATATGTCTATCCTTTTGCCAGTACCACACAGTCTTGATACTGTAGGTTGGTAGTAAGTTTTGAAATCAGTAAACGTGAATCCTCCAACTTTGTTTTCCCTTACCAAAATTATTTTGTTTATTCTAGATCCTTTAAATTTCCACATGAATTTTAGGATCAGCTTGACAGTTTCTGCAAAGATGCCAGCTGGATTTTTATGAGGACTGCAGTGAGTTTGCAGATCAGTTTCAGAGTATTGTCATTTTAACAATGTTATCCTTCTGATCCATATACATGGACTGTATTTCCATTCATTTGGTTCCTTAAATTTCTTTCAACAATGCTTTATAGTTTTCTGAGTGTAACTTTTGTACTTCTTTTGTTAAGTTCATTCCCAAGTATTTTATTCTTTTCAGTTTGGATGTCTTTTGTGTCTATTCTTACCAAATTGCCCTAGCCAGATATGCTTGGATTTTAAAACATATATCTTAAACCCAATTTATCTTTTACTCATTATTTACTAACCTGGTTCAATCAAACCAGTTGCCTCACTCTTTCAGTACTTTGTGTCTTCTGTTATCTTTTGGATCTTTTATAATTTAATTTTTTAAAGAAAACACGCCTGATTCACATTGCTCTACTACTTCAGAGATTACTTCATTAATTCCCACCATTCTGACACATCTCTGGATATGATCTAGATCGATATTTATCTTGTTACCATTTATTATTTGGGACACTTTCCTTCTCAAATTAAATTGTAAGCTCCATTGAGGAGGTTCAACATTTTCAACTCTAACACCTTCAGGGGGAAAAAAAAGTTCTGACAGGGTCCTATGCACAAAGAAATGGCTCAAGAAATGTTTTCCATTAGCTTTTCTTCCTTCACAGAGAAGTAATTCTGCATCATGTCAAATAATGAACTTACATCTGAGTCTGTTTTTTCATCTGTAAAATAGGAGATAAAGTGTCTAACATGATAAATATTAGAAATAGCCAAGTAAAACACATTGCCCATGGCAGGCATTTACTACGTGACATGTACTTTCATTACTGATAAAAGCAATGTGGCAATTGAAAAATTAAGCTTAAGAGTTTTTGTTGCAGAAATAACGTAAAAAGGGGAATGGAAACTTTGGACAGTTATAAAAGTCACTGAAGACTTCAGTTATTTTAAAAGCGGCCTTAACAGGGTCCCCCCTGATTTGGGGGACGTGAGTTCCCAGAGAATGGGGCTCCTTGAGCAAGGGCAGACTGGGCAGGAGATGCCATGGGCCCCACCCCTTGGGGAGGGGAGGGGCAAATGCCTCCTTAGCCAGAGCTTAGAACAGACTCAAGGCCAGCAAAATGAGTTCAATGGCTGAGGTGAGGTACCCTGGTTGGGGGCCTCGTAACCCAATTCAGACTACTCTCCCCCGCCCATTAAGAAAAAAAAAAAAAAAGACTTTAATTATTTTATTACATGTCATATCTAAGGCTCCTATCAGTGCGATATTCTCCCTGGAACTCTCACTATTTATTTCAGGAAGAATATCTAGCAACAAACAGAAAATGTCAAACACACACTCCTAATCTTATTGCTTATTTTATAGAATTTCTGGCATATTACACTGAAAAACAGATAGATGAATAACATCAAGATTACTGTACTGAAAGTCAATATTTAATGTCAAATATAGGAAGGTTAAAAGGCCCTATTCTAAGTCATTGTTTCAGTTGGAAATTAAGTGGGAAACCCTGGAAGCTTCTTTATTGTTACTCGTTTCATACTTTGTATCAGCTAACCAGAGAAAAATAATAGGAAGTATTATATGTTGCTTGATTTTTCTTTCTCCACAAACTACTGAAACAATTTTCTTTGTAAAAGTTTATTTTTTAAAATTCTAACCATCAATAAGGTTTAACCAGAAAAATAGTATGATTAGGTAAAAAGTGATATTTCAACTTCATAAGTGTCACTAAAAGCACAGATTCCTTTACTACAGCCATCTTCGATGCGGAAATACTTATTTTAAATAAAAATATTATATTCTAAATAGAGTAAGTCAACAGATGTATCAGAGTGAATTAAAAAGTTGCACATTCTTGGGTTTCCCCCTTGGCAGTTATATTTTTGGCTTTGCCCTCCGTGGGTGATGGAATAATTTCTAGTCTTTACAGAGATTAAAAAAAAAGTCTGAAAGGTTATTTTGTATGTACTGAGGAAATTATGTGTATCATCAGAGTCTAGCCAGGAAATAGAAACCACTTGAGTAGTTAAAGAGACTTTAATGCAGAAAATTGATTCCATGGGTGATGAAAGAGCGGAGACACCAAACAGGGGACACGGGAGCAGTCCAAAAATTAACAACAGCAGGAAGCCAGCTTTATCCACCACTGAAGGCATAAAGGGCAAAGGCAGTATTCCCAGCACCAGTGGAAGCTGGAGACATTGCTGGCTTCCCTGCCAAGAGCTGGATTCATGAAGCTGCTGGCAGGGAAGGAAGAGGAGAGACCCCGGCTTATTCCTTCCCACACATCCCTCCACAATTCAGTCTGAAGTCAACTAAGCATGGAAACCACAGCTGAGGAAATTAATGCATCTTGATACAGAGAAGAGTGGGAAGGGGAGGCAGGGGATGTGAGGGCAAACAGGTTCAGGATGTACATATCATGTAATTGGCTACTTGCACACATTATGTAATCAGTGGGGACAGTGGGAGGGAGCAGGGGAGAGGCTGGTGGTGAAGAAAAGAACATGGAATGAGTCTGGCCACTTCCATGTAGAGGATATGAATTGGACCCTTAAGTTTTATTTATTCTTTTACAGGAAAATAATCAACATGTTTGGGATTGAGATAAACTATCTGCCCCTCGATTTTGCATTACATTACTAGGCTTATCGATGCCATTATAATCTTACTTTTAGGTAGATCCCTGGGGGCAGGGGCCAGAATTTCACCACAAATTTTTATATCCCAGTATGATATCACAATGTTCTAGTGGTTTGCAAATGCTCGTGCATGCGCCCCCCTCCCCCCCACACACATTCTGACTGGCAGGAACTATAGAACATAAAATGTGATAACTACAGGAAGGGAACCAGCTATGCAAATTGTGAAATATAAATTGAAATCCCAATGTTCTATGAGAGTATAAAATTCAAATCTGTTCATCAAGACACTTTTAATATAATGAAACATTTTATGACTCAGTGGAAGACCTATTACAATGAGATCAGGTTTTGCTTCTGAAATTAGTCAAAGGCTACATCTAAGCTACTGATGGACTTTCTAAAGCCAACAGAAACAGTTTGGGCAGGGAGAAGAGAGCTTGATGACAACAGACAATGGGTAAGATGAAGAGACATTAGGGCCTCTGGGAAATGAAGTTGGGCCTCTGAAGTTAGGGACTGACTCACATCTAGTGTGCAAAACCACAAAGGATATACTATTACCCTTTATCTGATCTTGACAAGAGAATTTTTGGTGATTCAAAAAAAAAAAAAAGAGAAGACAAGACAAATTGATTAAGCTGTACCTGGGTTAACTTTACTAAGCACCAAATTGGCAGATAGCCTGGAAACAATGTAAACTCTGATTCTTTAAAATTACAGTCACAGCTAATTTTTTTCTACCTACCTGGCTACTGACAAGTAAAATTGTGATGGTTGTATGGCTCATGTAAAAATGCAATGTATAGTTAACTTGTATAGAGATTCCCATAGATTGAGCTGGAAGTAAACATGGAGGGAGCTAGGAGAAACAGCTACAGGAAGCGCCAGCCCTCTCTAGGGCTCCCACATATTCACAAAAGGCTGTTCTGTTGAAAGTTCAAGAAAAGAGGTTTCCCAAGAACCCTGTTTTGGGGAAGGGAAATATGGGAGTTTATTTGCATACTAAATAATGATAGAAACATTTCACAGTACAGCTTTCATTGGCTAAAGACTGGCACATGATAATTTATTTGTATAAACATTTTCCTCCTATTCAGAACACAGAACTCAGAAAATGTTTTGTAAGAAAAATACCAATAGAATATTTTCTCTATCAACTTTGAAAAAAATGAGAATAATAATATCATGGTGTGTTTGTTTGGCATCAAATGTGTTTTGATTAACTGGTTTTTTTTTTAAGATTTTATTTATTTGACAGAGAGATCACAAGTAGGCAGAGAGGAAGGCAGAGAGAGAGGAAGGGAAGCAGGCTTCCTGCTGAGCAGAGAGCCCACATGGGTCTCTATCCCAGGACCCTGAGATCATGACCTGAGCTGAAGGCAGAGGCTTTAACCCACTGAGCCACCCAGGTACCCCATTGATTAACTGTTTTTTTAGAAATGATCCAAAGGTTAAAGATATAGAAGGAAGGAAGAAAGGAAGGAAGGAAGGAGGAATGAGAGGAGGAAGGGAGGAAAAGGAATAAAAATTGATTATAAATATTTCATATCCATAGGCCCAGTAGTTTGGGACCATGTGAGACAGGAAAGTTAGGAAGGAGGACTTAGAAAAGTAAGAAGAACTCATTTTGTATATGCAAGTAGATGTCCAATACATACTTAGAAATATAAGACTGGCTTTCTTTTTCTCATGGCATCTCAGAGGAAAAGCAGCTTCTTTAGGACAAAGATGAATATTTTCTTTACATATAAATATATATATATGAATATATGTGATATATATTTATAAATATATGAATGGAGGCACCTGGCTGGCTCAGTCAGTTAAGTGTCTGCCTTCACCTCAGGTCATGATCCTAGGGTCCTGGGATAGAGACCCATGTCAGGCTACCTGCTCAGCGGGGACTCTGCTTCTCCCTCTGCCTCTGCCTCTTCCCCACTGCTCATTCTTTCTCTCTCTTTCTCTCTCTCTCTCTCATAAATAAATGAAACACACACACACACACACACACACACACACACATGGCCACCCACAGAAGTTGTTGGTCCTGTTCTGGGTAAAGAGTGGAAGGGCTCTGAGTAAAGTTTGAGTCAGTGATGGGAATGACAAATAAGGTTTCCCATGTTCATTGCTACTCAATAAAGGGCTTTCCTCTGATAGACCAAAGAGAACTGAAGAAGGAAGGTACAAATATGTTAAGAGTGTTCTTAACTTGCTTATTTAAGAAAGGCAGAGAACAATATTCCTGGAATGACCAAGTCATTGCCTGGACCCCAAAAAGACCGGCAGAATCTGCAAAGTTTTCTTTCAATCTCTCTTTTCAATGTCCACCAATATGCTGTGACAAAGTCCCTATACAAAGAAGGTAAGAAACCCAGAACCCGAGTGTCCTGTTATTCCTGTATTCTAGTCTGAATCCAGTCAAAAATAAGATAGTGTAAGAGTAATAAATAAATAAGATCAGATTTTTTTAAAAGAAAAAAATATGGCTTTGAAGCTTGGATGAAAGTCAGGAGTAGAAATGTAAATTTTCTGCAAACATAGATACCATAAATAAAACTAGAAGTGAAACAATGGGAAAAAAGGTTTGCAGCACATATAAGAGATAAAAGATTGGTTTTCTGTAAACTTCTACCAACTGATAAGAAAAGGGCAAAGACTGTGAACAAGAATATCACAGGGGAAAAACAGAAAAGACCAATAAGGAATAATATAAGGAATGATGCTAAATCCAGTAATAGCCAAGGGAATAGATGTTAAAAGCATAATATGTATCATTTTATACCCTTCAGGAAATTAGCAAAAAATTTTCAATCTTTAATTTTAATACTTTTTGTCAAAACACTGTATAAACAAGTTCAAGTGGCCTGACATCTCACATCACAATATAGTGGAGCCCAACTCAGATCCTTGCACTACGATGCTTTTAAGCTGCAGGATTAGGGAAGGGCCAACCACTTTCCTGAGGGGATTAAAAGCCAGGATTCAATAGCAACATGATACACAGAGCAGTTGCTACAGTTCTCAGTGGCTGGTTTGGTGTTTATGGTTAGGAAGAATTCCAGTCCCTTTCCTGGGAGTCAGGTAGGTGGGATCTAAGCCTTAAACCTGGGACGACATGTTGTAATAAGTTAGCAAAGAATTCACTCCATTGTCTTCACAGTTAAGGAAACACTGGCCCCTCCACTGCATGAAGGGGTGAGGAACTAGGGTCCAAGCCTTGAGACTGAGAAGTACTGGTGGTCTTAACCATCGGTCATAGCCACTCTTCATGGAGCTTTGTAGGAGTCCAGCACTTTGGGAAGCCAGCCAACAGGAGGTCAGTTTTTAAACAAGTTAACCTTACCTCTATCAAGGATTAGCAACGATATGGGGAAATGTTAGTCTCACACAACACCAGCAGAGGTTTCACATTTTATAGCTGGTTTGGATGACAGGGGACCTACTTCCTGTTCTCCAACAATGCCGCAAAGGGACTGCAATACCCCAGAGGTGAATGACTACAAGTTTCCAAATGGCCCAAAGATTGGTATGTCCAAAATATGATTTAAAATGCTGTAGAGTTATCCTGACCTGAAAGAAGTGTTTGACTTGGACAACAGACATTTCAGAATGAACCAGTGGAGACAGATTATCAATATTCACAGGATTTCCAGAATCCCTTGAAGCTTGTTTATAATATTGGATCTCTGGTGCAACTTTGAGGATGAAGACCTTCAAGAATGACAGAGGAGTTGCCACTAGCCAAAAAGGTAGGGAGACAGAGAACTGGAAGCTGAACTGATTTACAGAAAATGAGGAATTGCTATATTCCTTGCAAAAAATACAATTTACAAAGATAAATTCTAGGCAAATTTTATTGTATTTACCTTTTACCATATTATATTCTGGGGGGATGAAAATAGTGTTAAAAAGTTCTGTGATTTGCTAATGTTTCATAGTGGTTGGGAGTATTCAAAGTAAAACCAACCAGGTTTCAAATTACTCTATTTTAAGTGCCTGGGGTATGATTTTTAATCTTTTTAAAAGATTTTATTCATTTATTTGACAGACAGAGATCACAAGGAGGCAGAGAGGCAGGTTGAGAGAGGGGGAAGCAGGCTCCCCGCTGAGCAGAGAGCCTGATGTGGGGCTCGATCCCAGGACCCTGAGATCATGATCGGAGCCGAAGGTAGAGGCTTTAACCCACTGAGCCACCCAGGCACCCTGATTTTTAATTTTTTAAACTGCAGTTTCTACAAGTATAAAATAGAATTGTTATTAATCACTAAGATTAATGAGACAATGTTTATAAAGCACTTAACACAGTGATCTCAATCAGTAGTAATTTATGGATAATAATCACATTGTAGGAAACTGAAAAATAGAGAAAAGAGGTAAAGATCACCCATAACCTTATCACCCCACCACAAACACCATCATTTTAGATACTTTCCTTTTGAGGTAGATTTTTAACTTTGGATAAAAGTTAAAAATCTACCTCAAAAAAAGTTAAAAAATCTACTTTGGTAGATTTTTAACTTTGTGGATAATTGTGCCAGCTTCATGAGGGCAAAGAGCATGAACCTTAGCATCTAACACAATGATAAAAAATTACTGAGTTTAATGAATCAGTCAATAAGTTGGAGTTAATATGTGTTTTTTCTATATTTTTGTCTGGAAATAAAATGTAAGACACTCTCAAATAGGCAGGAATGTTCTTTTAAAAACATTTTTGATATAGTTCTTCAATAAGTAAAGAAGATTTTCATTCTTAAATTGTCTATATTTCAAAATATTTCAGGGGTGCCTGGGTGGTTCAGTGGGTTGAAGCCTCTGCCTTCAGCTCAGGTCATGATCTCAGGGTCCTGGGATCCAGCCTTGCATCAGGCTCTCTGCTCAGCAGGGATCCTGCTTCCCCCTCTTTCTCTGCCTGCCTCTCTGCCTGCTTGTGATCTCTCTCTCTCTGTGTCAAATAAATAAATAAAAATCTTTTAAAATTTTTTCAAAAATATGATTAGGCAGCCTCAAATATGTTCAGTATTCCTCAACTCATTTTTTTAAAGGATTTTATTTATTTATTTGACAGAGATCACAAGTAGGCAGAGAAGCAGGCAGAGAAAGAGGAGGAAGCAGGCTCCCCGCCGAACAGAGTCCGCCTTGGGGCTCGATCCCAGGACACTGGGATCATGACCTGAGCCAAAGGCAGAGGCTTTAACCCACTGAGCCACCCAGGCGCCCCTCCTCAACTCATTTTTAATCACTCTGTCTTTAAGCATTTCACTATTATTCCTAACACATGTAAATAAAGGTAAGTTTTTCAAAATGTTATTATATACTAAGAGTCCAACTACCTCATATATTTGAGAAATCATTTCCTCTTGTCTCATTTTTTATTTTTAAGTAGGCTCCATACCCAGCATGGAGCCCGGTGTGGGGCCTGAATTCAAGACCCTGAGATCAAGACCTGAGCTGAGATCAAGAGCTAGATGTTCAATTGACTGAGCCACCCAAACACCCCATTGTCTCTTTAAAAATAAAGTGGCCATGTGGGTGTGGAATTGCTAGCTTACTTGAGGTCCTTGAAAACTGTGTTGTTGCCATTGTTTTTTCCTCCAAGGATTTCTTCATCTTCTCTCAAATCCCAATAAAGTTATTGCTTTAGCAAAGGCAGATAAACACTTACCCTTGTGCTCAATTGGTACTTTCCTAGGTAGTGTTCATTTCTCTCCTGTCATTATTAGTAAGAGAATGACTCAAAGCAGCTCAGGCAGCCTATCCTCTAACTCAGTACTCATTTACAATTTCTATTATGTGGGAAGAGAAAGCTGACGAATTTTAAAACACATAAACAGAACCTAGGAAATTAGGACAATCTCCAGAAGACATGCTGGGCCTCAGATGACAATATCAGTTTGCTGGTGACCAGCTCTGGCTGCTCGCTCCCCTGTTCTCCCACACATACCCTGAACAAATCTTTCAGCAGGAACTCATCAGGCCTCCTTCTTCGTTTGCAGCCCAGTGAGATTCATTTTCCCCCATGTTCTTAAAGTCTCAGTAATATCATAGACAAAACAAACATGTACAGTCATCTTTGAATTAGTGAATTAGTCCCTGCCTTTTTTGATTTATTAATATCTTTGACCAGTTTACCTGTAAATAGCAGTTTTAATGTCAGAGTGTTGGGTGAAGGAAAAGTTAAATTTTGGTTTTGGATTTCATCTCTGAATCTGTTTGAATAAAAATCCAAAGTTTTATGTACTTAGAGAAAACACTTAGAATTTCATGTTGGAGAATATATCCAAGTAATATCTGAAATAAGTGTATGTAAACTGGCTCATTTCACAAATAATGGAAAAAATAAAAAGTATATAAAGAGAAAAACATTTTAATTAGTACATAAAAGCTATTTTAAGTGATCTATAACAATTACAACTGCTCTTATAACTTGAAAAATTAGGGACACCTGGGTGGCTCAGTTGGTTAAGCGGCTGCCTTCGGCTCAGGTCATGATCCCAGCGTCCTGGGATCGAGTCCCACATCGGGCTCCTTGCTCGGCAGGGAGCCTGCTCCTCCCTCTGCCTCTGTCTGCCTCTCGGTCTGCCTGTACCCGCGCTCTCTCTCTCTCTCTAACTAATAAAAAAAAAAAAAAATCTTAAAAAAAAAGATAAGGAATTTAGCAAACTACTTCTTTCTACCATTCCCCCACAGCCCTTCACCATTTTTATTAACATAATCTGAATGTTTAGTTTCACTTTTTGATACTAAAATATTATTTTGAATATGCAGTGCTTTCTCTTAAAAATCATTTTGACATTTGTGTTGCACATTGTAATTAAAATAATTTTTTTGGACCACTGTTTAACTGAAATAAAATGTTTACCTGAAAATAATGCTAATTACTAGTGCTGATACTTACGACTACTTCATCTTTGAATTCTTAATTTTGATTCCTTTTTCAGTTTTCATGTATTTCCTTTTCAAGTATTTTTTGGTAAGATTATTTGAATTAATAGACTTTCATATATCTTTGGTACTCTTCCTAACTTTGTGCACAGCAATATGGCACACATAGCCAGTGGTTTTATAGCACATAGGTATTCTACTGTAATGAAAAGTTCTTGGAAGGTGCCAGTGAGGCACAGGTTATGTGAATTACAGGAAAAAGGTAAAGGTAAATAATCATATACTTAATTTACTTGACAGATTTTTTTAAAAGATTTTACTTATTTATTTCACAGACAGAGATCACAAGCAGGTAGAGAGGCAGGCAGAGAGGAGGAAGCAAGCTCCCCACAGAAAAGAAATCCTGAAGTGGGGCTTGATTCCAGGACGCTGGGATCATGACCCAAGCCAAAGGCACAGGCTTTAACCCACTGAGTCACCCAGGTGCACCGTACTTGACAGATATTTAAAAGACTATTTGTGTTGGAATGTCTAGGCTTTTGAGAGAAACTTCATAGCTGAGTGAACAAATAAGTACGTAACAAATGTGTGAAAAATGAATTAGAGAAGAGAAAGATTAGAAGAAAGATAATCAGTTAGGTCATAGTCCCTAAATAATTATGTAGAAAATGGAAATGTAGACCTTGATCCATTTCTAATAAGACTTCATAAAATCTCTGATTTAAAACATAATTCATTCTATCAACAACTTATAATAAATGCAGAATAGGAGCACCTGGGTGGCTCAGTGGTTTAAAGCCTCTGCCTTCGGCTCTGGTCATGATTCCAGAGTCCTGGGATCGAGCCCCACGTCGGACCCTCTGCTCAGCAGGGAGCCTTCTTCCTCCTCTCTCTCTCTCTCTCTGCCTGCCTCTCTGCCTACTTGTGATCTCTGTCAAATAAATAAGTAAAATCTTAAAAAAAGAAAAAGAAATACAGAATACACTGACAACTGGAGAAAGTAAATAGATTTCCCTGCTTCACACACCCATTGACCACACATCCAGAGAAATTCTAAGACTTTCTAAATTATTTGTGTTGATATGACTCTTAGGAATATTTTATTTTAGACAACTAAACTAAAGGCAAACTTCTTTCATTAGATTTTTTTTGCTGCACTGTATCTCCTGGGAAATAAATATTTATTGTGTCATCTTTCCAATTAAAATTTTCAGGAAGCCTTATTTACTAATCAAAGTAACGCTGCGAGCATAGACAGGTCATTTAGGTATTCTAGGCTTTGAGGAGATTCCAGACGATCCAATTATTTACTGAGTGTATCTCTATTAAAAATACTTAATTTCTACTTTATTCTTTACAAATAAAATCTACAGAAAAATATTTGAAGTTTTCAAATATAGACGGAGAAAGAGAATTGTTGCAAAGTTCATTTTTGCCCAATCGCTTGAGTAAATTTCCATGAAGACATAAGCATAATTGCGACAACATCATGGATTCATAAATTTGTTCATTTTATGAAGAACTTAAAGATAATTAATAGTGCAGATAACATTAGAGTGAAAATCAACTCACATAAGATGGTATAATTGTTTATTTTGTTAAAATGGGATATTCTAACCTTTTGGACAACAATGCTAAAGTTTTACTTTTGTTCAACCCAATTAATTACTATGTCTTAAATACTTTATCATTTTATCCATTCCCTTAGAACTCATGTGTGAGACTTACTATGCTCTTTCATAAGGAAAGGACAAAAAGAGGTGAAAATATGTCAAAGTCAGTCTAAAAAGAAGGACCAAGAAGGTAGTACTTTCTTAGCATAGGGTGCCAATGCTGAAGTAAAGCAAGTATTTTGGAGCCAACCAAGGAAACAGCCAACAAATGTAGTTTGAATACCTTCTTTCTTTCCTAGAGGTGTCAAAGGAAGCCATGTGGCCTGCTCCAGCTTTGGAGGAACTCCAGAGAAATATCTCACCAAGGTTTCATGGCAGATAGGGGGCCAAATGCATCCTAGATAATATTCTTGTGGTGTGCAAAGAAGGTGTTGAAGAGCCAAAGAAAAGTCATTCTCAGGTTTCTCTGAGCCAGATTAAAAAAAAATCCACAAAAGATAAAAGTCAACCCTAACAGAGTTCAAGATGAGTTTTAGTATCTCGTATATCCAGTCAGTACTCACATCATTGCATCTCCTTATGGAGATGAGTCTGTGTTATGCTTCCCTCTCATGACCTGTGGGAAGCAACACATCAGAAATAGAATGAGAGGGGTACTGGAAATGCAGCTGAGAAAAGAAATAAAGGGGTTCAACTTGGGGAAACAAAGCCATTTGGCATTGACTGGGCTTCTGACACCCACAGTGGTGTATTGGAACTCATGAAACCGTCTTGTAGGATTTTAAAAATGTGTAAGATAAAAATTCTTAGGGAATTCCCCACTGAGAAAATAGAGGGTACATATCAAAAGTTAATTGGCACTGACCACCAATGTACTCTTCTATCACTGCCCTTAGGCAGCTGTTTAAAACAACAAAGGAGAAAAATTGCCAAAAGTAAAAGGAGAAAATCCTCTGGAAAGCACAAAAGCCTCCAAACAGTTCCAATCTTAGAGTGTTATGATGTTAAAATATGAGGCACATTATCAGGAGATGAAAGTTCAAAGAGGCCTCAGCTTTGTGTTGGATAAACAGGAACATATGCCCAGCCTCAGAAATATTTCAAATGTGTTGTGAAACTTCGCTCAGTTAGGAGAGAAATGTTAGAGTTCAGCTGTGAAAAATTCAATTGCATATTTGAAAAAAGCAGGTGCTGGGAAAGACCACAAACTTTCTAAGCATGTCGGCACCATATCCCATAGTGGCAAACAGAAGTGAAAACGTTATTAAGGCTCAGAAAGGTTTTCTGAGAGATACATCACATGAGCTGAAGTAGCATTTCCACGTCATTGTGGAAATGTACTCCTCTACAAGGAAAAAAAAAAAAATCAAAGTCTGGAAGAAGGAAACTGAAATACTGGAAACAGTCTCATAGTTGGCTTTTGTGGAAAATATATAAAACTGATGGAAATTTGGGCAGAAGTCACCACGTACCATAAGTGAGAGATCTAATTAAAAGAGAGTAAATAATAATTTTACCCACAAAATCTAAGCCTGAAAACTCCTAGCCAAAGGAATTTTATTTGTTGATTTATGAGTCAAAATGGTGTAGGGGAGAATGAATAACTTACCAAAATTTTTTTCTTAATCCTGTTAATTAAGGGATTTTTAATAAAGTTATTCTATTCCTCTTCTAAGTGATTTCTATTTCTAGTTCTTTTGTACCCACTCCCCTGGGCACAGCATTCCATGAATAGTAAGGGAGAACTGACAAATGATGAGTGATTAAGCAACAACCCAGTTCCAGTACTGAAAACAAAGGAAAAGTCAAGCAGTTCCAGGACCCCCAAGGGAGGTCAGATATTGGGGAGCAGGACTGGCCTCTGGCTCAAATGCAAGGACTATCACTAGTTCTTCAAATTGCAACGTTCTCTGTCCCAGCCACATAAGGTCCTGCCTATCCGGGGGCCAGTCCATACATGTCACCATGCCTTGACCTGCCGAATGCTCCACTCAAACATACTTAAATTCTGAGCTGTTACTTTTAAATCTCACAATTTACAAATTGTGTTGAATGGTAGCCACATAAAAATTGATGAGATTATTGTAGTCTAAGTACTGACTAAAGTTACTCATCTTGCTCCGTCTCTTTCCTTGAAGCCAGGCAGTGTTTTCTGCTAATCTGGAAAATTAATCCACATTACTATGCCATGGGGTCAAGGGGTTAATCTCCCAAATTAACTCATGCATTTGTTTGTAAAAGAATCTAGAGAGAAGAAAAAGTAATCTGATACAGTAGCAGAGTTGAGGGAAGCATTTTAGATCCAATTAGTTTTCTGAAATCTATATTGTTCAATCAACAATATTATCTCCCATTGCAGTGACCTCCTGGAAACTCTGGCTTCCCATTAAATATTTTGGAGGAAATGTTTAAAAAATACACTAAAAATGAAAACACACACAACCATAATCATCCCTATAGTATTCACTGTCTATAACTAACAAATGCTTATAGCTTGTCACTTTGTTTCAGATTTTTAAAATATACAGCATTTCAGATAAATTTGAAACAGTATTTGTTACTCGTCTCCACATCATCCCCCCACCGTTCCTCCCCCTCCAGAGGCTATCATTATTTAATCTGTGTACTTCTAGATCTTATTATGTTTCTAGATCATTTTATATATACATCTATGCATAAATAGTATGTGATATTGCTTTGTATGTTCTTTTAATCATTCATAAATGCATTCATGCTGTACATATTCTTTTTTTTTTTTTGAAGATTTTATTTATTTATTTGACAGACAGAGACTACAAGTAGACAGAGAGGCAGGCAGAGAGTGAGAGGAAGGGAAGCAGGCTCCCCACTGAGCAGAGAGCCCAACGCGGGGCTGGATCCCAAGACCCTGGGATCATGACCTGAGCCGAAGGCAGAGGTTTTAACCCACTGAGCTACCCAGGTGCCCCATGCTGGACATATTCTTAAACCTGCTTTTTAATCATTCAACATTGTTTTATTTGTCCATGAATACATACATAACTAGTTTGTTCACTTCAATTGTTTGTAGCACTTCATTATATAACTGACTATACTATAATTTATATTTAATTTAATTTATTTCCCTATTCCCCAATTAAATATTTCCAATTTCTCACCATTATGCAGTATACTATATGAATATCCTTATACATATCTCTACACATGTGCAAGAACTCTGTATGGATGCCTATACTCACAAGTGAAATGACAGGGTTATAGGATATGAGTCCTCTCATCTTTCTTTTTTTTAAAGATTTTATTTATTTATTTGACAGACAGAGACCACAAGTAGGCAGAGAGGCAGGCAGCGAGGGGGAAGCAGGCTCCCTGCTGAGCAGAGAGCCTGATGCGGGTCTCCATCCCAGAACCCTGGGATCATGACCTGAGCCAAAGGCAGAGGCTTTAACCCACTGAGCCACCCAGGTGCCCCTTTACAGGTGCTCATCTTTACTACATAGTGCCAGTGGTTCTTTAAAGGGATTATATGAATTCACATTCTCACCAGCAATGTTTGGTAGTTCCTTTTTCTCTATATGCTCACCAGCACTTTATACTTATGTTGTCAGATAGTTTGCCAATTTAATGGTAGAAAATAAAATCTCCCTACTTTAATTTAAATTTCCTGGATGATTATCAAGCTGTAAGAGCTTTTCATAATTACTAGCCATTTGGGTTTCCTATTTTGTGAATTGTTTTTTCATATATTTTACCCAACTTCCTTTTGAGATTTTATTTTTTGTCATACTTATTTGTAGGAGTTCTTTATATATTCTGAATACCATGATTACATCCACACATGTTTGTAAATATCTCCTCTTTATATGGTATCTGCCTTATAACTTTGTTGTGACTTACCAGGCAGATATTTTAAATACTGATATATCCATTTTTCTTAATTAATTATGGTTTTTGTGTTTTGTCTCAAATACAGCATATTGCAATTATAATATAAACATACACATGTACAATATAAAAATATGTAAATGTATACATACACAAATATTACCTGCATATTCATCACTTTCTCAAAAAGTCTGTAGAAGTTTAACTCATCAAACCCACTGAGTGATTTCACTAAAAATCTATGCTATCATCTGGGCCCACTCTGTTGCTTAGCAATTGCTTTCATTTCAAACTGAGTGCCAAACATATTAGGGAGGCAGTATAAGATTTGGCATCAGGGGGACATAAGAGCATGTCACAGTTCTGCCATTCACTAAGTATATGACTGGATTTCCTAACTTCAAAAATGGTTTTATCATAGTACCTATCACACAGATTCCTCTGTCTTGATCTTCTCATGTTTAAAAAGGTGAAAATAATGGCACTCTTCTAAGCCCCTTACAATTATTGTTTTCAATCCTTACAACAACATAATGAAGGAAGTGATATAATATTTTTTATTATTTATATTAAAATTTTAATTTTAAATTTATATTCATTTTAAAATTAATTTTTAAAATTAATTTAATTTTAAATTAAATTTATATTAAACAATCTGATGTTAAATATATATTAATATATTTAAATATATTAATATATTAAATATTATATTATTTATAATAAAATTATTATCTCCATTTTAGAGATGAAGAAACTGAGAGACAAGAGGATAAATAACTCAATCAAGGCCACATATGTAACACACAGCAGAGCCAACACTTAAACCTGCAGACCCATGCTTCACAGCACCTCACTGTACTACCTCCCAATAATTACTTCCTTGCAAATAAGTGAAAGAATGAACATAAAACACTTAGCCCACTGCTTGATCTATAAATATGCTCTACAAATGTTATTTATTTCCCATGAAAGCTTTGCTAAATTTTTCACTTTACTCCAAATGTGAGTATTTTCCCACAGATAACTTTACATTAGTATGCCCTGATATCTTCTGTAGAACATCAGAGCTGTGAAATCTATAGATTATCTATTAAAATTGCCATACAAAGAGAAATTTACAACCTGCATGCTTTTTCCTTCACTTCTGCTTTGTCCTTCTTCTCTTCCTCCTCCTTTAAAATACCTCTGAGAACCCTCACATGCCTTGCCTTAAACTTTCAAAATTAGGATACTCATACAGATGCACTTTCAAATTTTTTTCTTTTGACCTACATATAAAGTACCTAGTATAATGCCTGGAAGATAGCACATGTTCAATAAATGTCAGTTTTTATTATCCAGAGTCTTCACTGTCAACGTGCTACAGCACAGTCACTTCCTCTTTATCAACTGACTGGGATTTCTACGGTAGCATGAGTGGGAGGTAGGTAAGGAACAATGGGATGGTAAAGGATAGTAAAGTGCACTTTCTCCTTTCCTTCCAACAGAGAAAGAATTTAACTTTCTTTCCTAAGATAACCCCTCTATATATGTCAATGATATTACCCACTTTTGCCTCTTCCGGTATCTTACCCCCTCTTTTCAAGTCTTCATTCAATCTTTCATCTTTTATTCTCTATATTATTGACTCTATTTTGAAATATCTATTTTAAAATATCTCTAATTTATTGGAACTAAGATATCATCATTGGAAAGAAGAAAAAAATGCTGCCATTAAACTAGGCTAGAACACTTCATCACACATCTAGATATTCACCATATCATTCTTGAGCCTACCCGGAAAGGAAAACATTAGCTAGTAGATTGAATAAGGTATTCCTAAAACTTTGCACTCACAGTCCAATTCCTCACATACTCAGAGTTGTTGATGTTATTTTCCAACTCAATATTATACTCTGTGCTACCAAAAGCACGATACACCATCTCCTAAAAGTGTCCCTCTTGGGAAATGTCTTGTCTCCGAGACATTCTTCCAAGTGTTTCACCCATCCTATAAGCTTTGACATGCATGTGCTGACAATGACTAAAAGTCCTTGCTGCTGCCTAGCTAACAATGACTATAAAACACATCCCGATTTCAGAAATGCAAAAACATGAACCAAGAAAAAGTATGCCATAGAAACAATGAAATATAGTAGATCCTTCTCTTTGGGTTATAAACACAATGAAGTACCTCATAAAGGCAATGAGGTATTTGAACATTGGAGTTGGAAAATAGTGAAGAAAAGCAGATAGGACCAAAACTTTCTCTCTCTTCAAACCAACAATGTGTTTGTTAATTTAGTAACATTTATTTATATTTCCTTTACCAAAGATTCTGATTCAGTATTTTTAGTTTGTTCTTTGTGTTCAATATGATTTTTCTGTACATCATATGCTTTTTGAATATTTAATTAGAGTGAGTTTTCTTTCATAGAATAATGATTTTTATGGTCTTATCAAGGTTATATTTATAATATACTTTAAAATAATATATTGCAATATGCTTTATAGTATTCCAATATACTTTAATTCAGATAATTAATTCACAGACCTCCTAAAGTGCTGATTCCAACTATCCAGCTCATTTTTTAAAAGTTCTGACAATATTGTTTGGGAGACAAGTGATTAATGATTTCCATATATTATTGAAGCAAATATCTGCAAAATTTGTGCTTCAAAATTGACATTTTATTTGCGTTTGGTAAAGAAATCCTGGCAAAACTTTTGCAATCATAAAAATAGCTGCCTAAAACTGGATTAATCTGCCTTTCAGCTACAAGTAGATGAATTATGTAATACATAATTTTAAAAGATGATAGTATTTGGTCATAATAATTTATATGGAAATTACTTAATTTTTCTCATTTCATATAAATTGTAGCCCTCTCTTGAATTCCCGGATTGTCTATTTCTCCAGAACAATGGAGCATTTTTAAAATTTAAATTCAATTAGCCAACATATAGTACATCATTAGTTTCAGATGTAGTGTTCAAAAATTCATCAGTTGTGTATAATACCTAGTATTCATCACATCACATGCCCTCCTTAATGCCCATCACCTAATTGCCCCATCCCCCACCCACCACCCCTCCAGCAACCCTTGGTTTGTTTCCTATAGTTAAGAGTCTTTTATGGTTTTTTTCCCTCTCTGATGGCTTCCCATTCAGTTTTCCATCCATTTCCCTATGATCCTTTCACTGTTTCTTATATTCCACATATGATGAGACTATCTGATAACTTTCTTTCTCTTGTTATCTTATTTTGCTCATCATAATATCCTCCAGTTCCATTCACATCGATGTAAATGATAAGTATTCATCCTTTCTGATGGCTGAGTCATACTTTGTTGTACCACCTCTTCTTTATTCATTCATCTGTCAATGGACATTTTGGTTCTTTCCACAGTTTGGCTATTGTGGACACTGCTGGTATAAACATTGGGGTGCAGGTGCCCCTTTGGATCAAAACATTTGTATCGTTGGGGTAAATACTCAGTAGTGCAGTTGCTGGGTCACAGGGTAGCTCTATTTTTAACTTCTTGAGGAACCTTCATACTGTTTCCCAGAGCAGCTGTACCAGCTTGCACTTCCACCAACAGTTTAAGAGGGTTCCCCTTTCTCCTCATCCTCACGAACATTTGTTGTTTCTTGTCTCATTAAATTTAGCCATTCTGACTGGTGTGAGGTGGTACTTCATTATGGTTTTGATTTGTATCTCCCTGATGCTAACTAAGTAAGGTGGAACATTTTTTCATGGGTCTATTGGCCATTTGTACGTCTTCTCTGGAAAAATTTCTGTTCATGTCTTTTGTTCATTTCTTGAGTGGACTTTTTTTTTTTTTTAGGTGTTAGGTTTGATAAGTTCTATACAGATCTTGGATACTAGCCCTTTATTGATATGTCATTTGCAAATATCTTCTTCCATTCTGTAGGTTGCCTTTTAGTTTTCTTGTCTATTTCCTTTACTGTGCAGAAGACTTTTATCTGGATTAAGTCTCAATAGTTCATTTTTGCTTTTATTTCCCTTGCCTTTGGAGGCATGTCTAACAAGAAGTTGCTGCAGCCAAGATTTAAGAGGTTGCTCCCTGTGTACTCCTCCCATCCAAGTACTAGCCAGGCCCGACCCTGCTTAGCTTCCGAGATCAGACGAGATCAGGCGCGTTCAGGGTGGTATGGCCGTAGACTCTCCCTGTGTACTCCTATAGGAATTTTGATAGATTCCTGTCTCACATTTCACATTTCATCCATTTTGAGTTTATCTTTGGGTATGGTGTAAGAAAATGGTCCAGTTTCATTGGTCTACATGTGACTGTCTAATTTTCCCAACACCAATTATTGAAGAGACTGTCTTTTTTCCATTGGATATTCTCTCCTGCTTTGTTGAAGATTAGCTGACCATAGAGTTGAGGGTCTATTTCTAGGTTCCTATTCTATTCCACTGATCTATGTTGTCTGTTTTTGTGCCAGTACCATGCTGTCTTGATGATTACAGCTTTGGAAGAGAGCTTGAAGGGTGACATTGTGATGCCACAATGTTTTCTTTTTCAAAATTCCTCTGGCTATTTGGGGGTCTCTTCTGGTCCTATACAAATTTTAGGATTATTTGTTCCAGCTCTGTGAAAAATGTCAATGGTATTTTGATAGGGATTGCGCTGAATATGTAGATTGTGTAGCATAGGCATTTTAACAAATATTTATTCTTCCAATCTATGAGCATGGCATGGTTTTCCTTTTTTTGTGTGTATTCCTCAATTTCTTTCATAAGTGTACTATGGTTTTTAGAGAACAGATCCTCTACCTCTTTGATTAGGTTTATTCCTAGGTATCTTATCGTTTTGGTGCTACTATAAATGGAATCAATTCCTTAATTTCTCTTTCTTCAGTTACACTGTTAGTGTGTAGAAGTGTAACTGATTTCTGTGCATTGATTTTATATCCTGCCATGTTGTTGAATTGCTGTATGAGTTCTAGTAATTTAGGGGTGGAGTCTTTTGGGTTTGCCACATAAAGTATCATGTCATCTGAAAAGAGTGAGAGTTTGACTTCTTTGCCAACCTGAATGACTTTTACTCTTTTTGTTATCTTATTACTAAGGCTAGGACTTCCAGTACTATGTTGAATAACAGTGGTGACCATGGACATCTCTGTCATGTTCCTGACCTTAGGGGAAAAGCTCTCAGTTTTTCCCCACTAAGAATGATATTCACTGTGGGCTTTTTGTATATGGCTTTTATGATATTGAGGTATGTTCCCTCTATCCCTACACTGTGGAGAGTTTTAATCAATAAAGGATGCTTTACTTTGTCAAATGCTTTTTCTGCATCTATTGAGAGAATCATATGGTTCTTGTCCTTTTTTTTTTTTATTAATGTGATGGATCACATTGATTGATTTGTGAATGCTGAAGCACCTTGCAGCCCAAGAATAGATTCTACTTGGGTATGATGAATAATTCTTTTCATGTATTGTTGGATCCTATTGGCTAATATCTTGGTGAGAATTTTGGCATCCATGTTCATCAGGAATTATGGTCTATAATTCTTTTTGGTGGGGTCTTTGTTTGGTTTGGGGATCAAGGTAATGCTGGCCTCATAAAATGAGTTTGGAAGTTTACCTTCCACTTCCATTTTTTGAAACAGCTTCTAAAGAACAGGTATTAATTCTTCTTTAAATTTTGATAGAATTCCCCTGGGAAGCCACCATCCTTGGACTTTGGTTTGTTGGGAGGTTTTGATGAATGTTTCAATTTCCTAACTGGTTATGGGTCTGTTCATGTTTTCTATTTCTTCTTGTTTCAGTTTTGGTAGTTTATAAATTTCCAGGAATGCACCTATTTCTTCCAGATTGCCTAATTTGTTGGCACATATTTTTTCTTAATATGTTCTTAAAATTGTTTATATTTCCTTGGTGTTAGTCATGATCTCTCCTCTTTCATTCATGATTTTATTAATTTGGGTCTTTGTTCTTTTTGATAAGTCTGGTTAGGGTTTAACAATCTTATTAACTCTTTCAAAGAATCAGCTTCTAGTTTTGTTGATCTGTTCTACCATTCTTCCGGTTTCTATTTCATTGATTTCTGTCCTAGTTTTATAATTTCTCTTCTCCTGCTTGATTTGGGCTTTATTCGCTGTTCTTTCTCCAGTTCCTTTAGGTTTAAGTTTAGCTTGTATATTTGAGACTTTTCTAATTTTTTTTAGAAAGATTTGAATTCTATATACTTCCTCTTAGGATTGCCTTTGCTGCATCACAAAAGTTTTGAACAGTCATGCTTTTGTTTTCATTTGTTTCCATGAATTTTTAAAATTCTTCTTTAATTTCCTGTTGATCCATTCATTTTTTAGTAGGATTCTCTTTAACCTCCAAGTGTTTGAGTTCCTTCTAAATTTCCTCTTGTGATTGAGTTCAAGTTTTAAAGCGTTGTGGTCTGAAAATATGCAGGGAATAACCCCAATCTTTTGTTATCAGTTGAGACCGGATTTATGACCTAGTATGTGATCTGTTTTGGAGAATATTCCATATGTATTCGAGAAGAACATGTATTATGTTGCTTTAGGATGGAATACTCGTATATATCTGTGAAGTCCACCTGGTTTAGTGTGTCATTCAAAGCCGTGTTTCCTTGTTGATCTTCTGCTTAGATGATCTGCCCATTGCTGTGAGTGGGTTGTTGAAGTCCCCTACTATTATTGTATTATTATCAATGTGTTTCTTTAATTTTGTTATTAATTGAGTTATATAATTGGCTGCTCCCAACTTAGGAGCATAATTTTTTTTTAAGATTTTTTATTTTTTTATAAACATATAATGTAACCCCATCACCGTCTCCTGACACCCCTCCCCTCTCGTCCCCCTCAGTTTGTTTTATGACATTGAGAGTCTCTTTTCATTTGTCTCCCTCCCAATCCCATCTTGTTTCACTTATTCTTTTTCTACCCCCTTAACCCCCACCCCCATTGCATCTCCACTTCCTCATATCAGGGAGATCATATGATAGTTGTCTTTCTCTGATTGACTTATTTCACTAAGCATAATGCCCTCTAGTTCCATCCATGTCATCGCAAATGGCAAGATTTCATTTCTTTTGATGGCTGCATAGTATTCCATTGTATATATATACCACCTCTTCTTTATCCATTCATCTGTTGATGGACATCTAGGTTCTTTCCATAACTTGGCTATTGTGGACATTGCTGCTATAAACATTCGGGTGCACATGCCCCTTCGGATCACTATGTTTGTATCTTTAGGGTAAATACCCAGTAGTGCAATTGCTGGGTCATAAGGTAGCTCTATTTTCAACTTTTTGAGGATTCTCCATGCTGTTTTCCAGAGTGGTTGCACCAGCTTGCATTCTCACCAACAGTGTAGGAGGGTTCCCCTTTCTCCACATCCTTGCCAGCATCTGTCATTTCCTGACTTGTTCATTTTAGCCATTCTGACTGGTGTGAGATGGTATCTCATTGTGGTTTTGATTTGGATTTCCCTGATGCCCAGTGATGTGGAGCACTTTTTCATGTGTCTGTTGGCCATCTGGATGTCTTCTTTGCAGAAATGTCTGTTCATGTCCTCTGCCCATTTCTTGATTGGATTATTTGTTCTTTGGGTGTTGAGTTTGCTAAGCTCTTTGTAGATTTTGGATACTAGCCCTTTATCTGATATGTCGTTTGCAAGTATCTTCTCCCATTCTGTCAGTTGTCTTTTGGTTTTGTTAACTGTTTCCTTTGCTGTGCAAAAGCTTTTGATCTTGATGAAGTCCCAATAGTTCATTTTTGCCTTGCTTCCCTTGCCTTAGCATTGTTCCTAGGAAGAAGTTGCTGCGGTTGAGGTCAAAGAGGTTGCTGCCTGTGTTCTCCTCAAGGATTTTGATGGATTCCTTTCTCACATTGAGGTCCTTCATCCATTTTGAGTCTATTTCCATGTGTGGTGTAAGGAAATGGTCCAATTTCATTTTTCTGCATGTGGCTGTCCAATTTTCCCAGCACCATTTGTTGAAGAGGCTGTCTTTTTTCCATTGGACATTTTTTCCTGAGAAGCATAAATTTTTATAACTGTTAGATCTTCTTGTTGCATAGACCCTTTAATTCTGATATAGTGTCCTTCTTAAAACAATCTTTGGTTTGAAATTTTAAAATCAAAAAATTTTTCTGATATAAGTATTGCTAACCCAGCTTTTTTTTAATGTCCATTAACATTATAAATGGGTTCCCACCCCCTCACTTTCATTCTGGAGGTTTCTTTGGTTCTAAAAGCAGTCTCTTGTAGACAATATATGGATGGGTCTTGCTTTTTTATCCAATATGATACCTTGTATCTTTTGATTGGAGCATTTAGCCTACTTCCATTCAGAGTAACTACTGAAAGATATGAATTTAGTGCCATTGTATTATCTGTAATGTCCCTGTGTCTGTAGATTGTCTCTGTTTCTTTCTGGCTTGTGTTACTTTTGGGCTCTCTCTTTGCTTATAGGATCCTCTTTAATATTTCTGGCAGGCTGGTTTAGTGATCACAAATTCTTTTGGTTTCTCTTTGTCCTGGAAGCTCTTTATCTCTCCTTCCATTCTGAATGACAGCCATGCTGGATAGAGTATTCTTGGCTGCATGTTTTTCTCATTTAGTATCCTGAATATATCATGCCAGCCCTTTTTGGCCTGCCAGCTCTCTGTGGATAGGTCTGCTGCCAGTCTAATGTGTCTACCTTTGTGGCTTAAGGAGCTCTTGCTTTCAGGATTTATTTATAAGAAAAAGAAAAAAAGGGGGGGCAGGGAAAGAGAGAATATTATCTCATAGGTGGACAAAACAGGATGATCCACTTGGTCCTGGGTATATTTTGGTTTGTTTGTTAGAAGACACTAAATTCCTCCCCCTGCCAAAAAGAAGACACTACATCCCAAAATTGTGAAGAAAGCAATACATATGTGTGTGTGTGTGTGTGTGTGTACATATGTATATAAAATACAAAATTGTAAAGAAAACTACATATTTATATGCAAAATTGAAAAACAGTGAAAGGAAGCCAAAAATGGAGAATATATCTAAATGTAAAAATGAAAATTTAAAAAGACTTATAAACAAAGAGTTGATAAAATAAGAAACTAGTTGAAAAGGAAAAAGAAAAAGATAATTTTAAACCGAAAGACTAAAGACTCATGTGGAAAAAAAACCCTAATTCTACACAACATTTCCTCATAGTGCAGGAGTTTTTCAGTTCTGAGTGATCTATAAAGTTGGTGTTTACCTGAGGATCCTTCTGGTCTCTCTGGGGGTTGGGCCCGTTGCACTGATTCTCAGGTGTCTTTGCCTGGGCAGAAATGCACCACCCCTTACCAGGGGCCTGAGCTCAGTGTAAGCTGCTTTGGGTTACTCTATTGGTCTTTGTTCCTTGAAGGCTTTTTGCATCACTTAAGAAGCAGGAGGTGGGGGGGGGGGGGGGGGGGGGGGCGCATTAAAAAATAGCAATGCCTGATTTCCAGCCCTGGAGCTGAATGATCATGGCCCCGACTCTTTAGTCACCCTCAGGGAAAGGCAGTCAATCCGTTTTGTGTGCGCAAAACTCTACAGACAGCTGCAGTACTCACCCATACCAATCCTCCCTTTGCAGGGGGAGGATTGGTATGGGTGAGGGTCTCACTTCCCCGCTGCTCACTGGGCCCCTGCTCTGGGAGCTTTTGCCAGATAGGGCATGCAGCCATGCCCCTACTTCCAAGGGAAGGAGGCGGGTCCTGCAGTGGTTGTTGTTTGCTGGGTCCCTGCTTGGAGAGCAGTTGCCTGATTGTGCAGTGGTTCACAATTTATGGCAACACCTTACCGAGAGGCCATTCCAGGACTCACTAATTGTAGTCAGTTTCCCCACTCCAATGTTTGGGAATTCTGCTGCATTCAGATACCCCTGTTCTTTCTGTGACTCTGGGGATCCTGAGACCACACTGTTCCCCCTAGGATTCTGCCCCACTTCACCACCTGAGCACCTTTTCAGGCAGGGATGTCCCTCACCAGAGCAGACTTTATAAGTTATGATTTTGTGCTCTACTACTATATCCTTTTCTGGTAGCCAGCTTATGGAGGCTCCCTCCCCCTGCAATTTATCTTCTGATATATCTCCTCAGATTCACGTCTCCACACTTCCAGCCTTGCAGATAGTGGTCACTTTTCTATTTGCAAAATTGTAGCAGTTCTTTTCTTATATCTCAGATTGAATTCACAGGTATTCAAAATGCTTTGACAGATATCTAGCTGAATTTAAGGGACCAGATGAAATGCGGGTTCCCTACTCTTTCACCATCTTCCCCGCCTCTCAAACTGTGGAGCATTCTAAAGCACAGGTCAAAGAATCAAAAAATTAAAATTAAAACAATGAAGTTCCTTTTTTCCCCCACCCCCATTTTCTGACAAGAGTACAAAATAAATAATATTGTTGATGAAGGTATGAAGAAATGAATATATTCATTACTGCCGTGACAATGTAAATTTGAATATCCATTCTGAAGGGCATTTTAGCATTCTCTACTAGAAACTTAGGTCATGTAAATGCCTTGACCTAGCAATTCAAATTATAGAAATTTATCCTAAGGAAACAATTAGAAAAGTACTCAAAGATGTAGAAAGAAGGATGTTTGTCACAGAGTCATTCCCAGTTGTGAAGAATTAAAGTAATCTAAATGGGGACGCCTGGGTGGCTCAGTTGGTTAAGCGGCTGCCTTCGGCTCAGGTCATGATCCTGGTGTCCTGGGATCGAGTCCCACATCGGGCTCCTAGCTCAGCAGGGAGCCTGCTTCTCCCTCTGCCTCTGCCTGCCACTTTGTCTGCCTGTGCTCACTCCTGCTCTCTCTCTGACAAATAAATAAATAAAATCTTAAAAAAAAAAAGTAAATGTTCAACTATGGATTATTAAATTATGATATACCCATTTAAAAAATTCTTTAGCCACCAAAGATCATGAAATAGATCCATATTTATTGATATGATATGGCAGAGATAGTAATGCCTACTAAACATTTTATTTGCTCCTTTTATCTCCTGTCATACCTTTGCAGTGAGGTATTCATTCTGGCCACTGAAATGTGGAAGTCCAGTGTGATGCTTTCAAACTGAGACAATTAAAAGCCCTTGTAAGATTTTCTCATCCTTTGGGGCACCTGGGTGGCTCAGTGGGTTAAAGCCTCTGCCTTCAGCTCAGGTCATGGTCCTAGGGTCCTGGGATCGAGCCCCACATTGGGCTCTCTGCTCGGCGGGAAGCCTGCCTCCCCCTCTCTGCCTGCTTGTGATCTCTCTCTCTGTCAAATAAATAAATAAAATCTTAAAAAAAAAAAAAAGATTTTCTAATACTTTGCTTCTCTTAGAGTTTGGAAATCAAAGAGGCAGAACATTCCCTAGTTTGCAGCTGCAAGATAAGGGAGCTTCCATCAGCCTGGGTCCCTAAATAAATGTGTGGTCCAGAGCCCTTCATTGACTGATTTGGGATATGTAACATGAGCAAAAACTAACATTTTTGAGTACTAAATAACTAAAATTTTGGGTCTTGGTTACTACAGCATATACTGTCCAATCCTAATATACATTCTAAAAGTTTCACAGCATATAGGCTACCTGGGCGGCCCAGTGAGTCGAGCATCTGACTCTTGATTTCTGCTTAGGTCATGAGATCAAGCCCCACATCGGGCTCTGGGCTTTAAGCTCAGCAGAGTATCTGTTTATGGTTCTTTCTCTTCCTCTCCCTCTGTCCCCCCAACCCCAACACACAATTTGTGCTCTCTCTCTCTAAGATAAATAAGTACATTTTAAAAAATACAATAAAATAAAAGGTTCACAGCATATGAAATGAAACAAGTGCCAAGGATAAAATATGCTAAAAGATAATACTATAGTTTTTTTGTATATAGAATGACAGTATCTTAAGATTTTTTATTATAATTTGCTGTATCTTGATTTTTAGAAATGAGCTTGTTCATCAATAAACAAAATTTAGGGTTTTTTTTCACTTTGTAAGAAACTTTAGAACAAAACAAATTACATACATTGCTCAATTTTGAAAAGAGCTTCAAGAGCGGATACGTAGAAAACACAAACATATCTAAATTTTACCAGCTTTTTTAAAAAAGATTTTTATTTATTTATTTGACAGAGAGAGAGATCACAAGTAGGCAGAGAGGCAGGCAGAGAGAGAGGGGGAAGCAGGTTCCCTGCTGAGCAGAGAGCCCGATCCAAGGCTCCATCCCAGGACCCTGAGATGACCCAAACCCAAGGCAGAGGCTCAATCCACTGAGCCACCCAGGTGCCCTAAATTTTATCAGCTATTTGTCAAGTCAACAGTTTTTAAAAATATGGGATATAGAGAGGTACAGGCAGGGTTACTCAGCCCATTTTGTGTGTGTGTGCATATGAATGGATGTTTATATGCTACAACCCTGAGGCAAGTGAAAGAATATTCTTGCTGGCAGTAGGAAAGTTGTGGTACCATATAACATGGGACAGAACATCAAGAACAAATGTCCTCTCTATGGAAAATGCCTTGGAGGTAAGTAATGAAGCTGGAGGAGAAGAGCAGAACCTTGAATTACCCAGAAGGCAGCAGAGTTAGCTGCCTCAGCAGAGAATACATATATACTTAGGTTTATGGCCATCATGAAAGTCTAAAAGTTAGCATACGGTGGTCTACCCAGACACTGACCCCTTCTCTCTGGCTCCCCTTCAACCTCTCTTTCTTTCCTACCTTGTCTCTGGGCCTCTACTGCCTTCTCTCTTCCATCATATTTTCTCCTTTTTTTATTCTCAGGAACCATCATGGCCTCAGGACATTTTCCATGACTCAGAAATTTTTCCATGACTATAAAAGCAGTCAGGATGACAAACAGAATATTCATGGCCTTTCAGATGAAAGGGAAGTGGGAAGAGTTTCTTCACATTCCCTCATGCTAAAGAGTTAAGGTTGTAGAGAAGAATGGAAAACACTAGTGTTCCTGATTTAGAGAAGGTTATTGCCCTAGCGGCAGAAGATTGTTTTCCCTGATATTGGTTAGTCCAGAGGGGTAAATGTTAGGGCCAGGAGCTTTCCTTTGTTGCTGCTTATGCTGCTTAAGCAATCCCCTTCTTCTTTTCCATTCACAAGGGCAAATCCATAAGCAGGGAGCTCCCTAGATCTCTGACATGACATTGATGTAAAGCTTAAAGATACTTTTCTTAAAAGCATAGAGAATTGAATGGGGGTTTGATTCTGTGCCATGGTGATAATGAGGATCAGCTAAGGAGGTCTGTTACTGGCAGAACTGGTGTGTGCTTTAAGACACACAGTAGTGCCAAGAAACAATACAGAGTGTGAGAACAAGCAGACTGAGTCACGATCCATTGCAGATTCTAAATTGTACACTTCTGTCTCTATATATAGCATGTCAGAAGTGTCATTTCTGCTGTCATGAGAACTTTTTAGATTGTCACCATCATAAGTACAGCAACAACAGTAGCATTTCTTTATATTAACTACATCTGAATCCCACAGCAAGATGTAGTTTCCCCTGACACATTTGACTTAGGGAATATTAGGCTGGGAGAATCTCTGGGGGAAACAGGGCAGTTTCTTGATTCTATATAAAGAAAAGTCATTCTGGTTGACATAGACTACAGAGTGTTGTACTTTTTTGGATTTGGCTGTCAGAAATCTCCAAGTATGGTGAGAAAGATATATAATATTCTTTCAGCAAAGCTATTTTTTTAACTGGTATTATGTGGGTTTGAAAACAGAATGGGAGCGCCCTCGTTAATAATCCTTCTGCATCCTGATTGTGCAGCTGAGGTGCTGGAGGCGAGGGGCTGTCAGATTTTCAAATGTAGGGGGAAAGAAAAACATTTTAAAGGGTCGCATGTATTTCTATTCTGTTATTTCTGCCTTCCTTAAAAAACTACATCTTTGGTTCATTTGGGGGAGAAGCTCTTATTTATGCAGACACATTATAGAATAAAGTCTTCCTTTGTTACATGAGACAAAACAATTCTGTGGAATGCCTTGGGGACACTTTAATGAATGATCTCTCTTATTTATTTCCTTTCCTATGTGTATTAAAATAATCTCTGGTAAAAAATAAACCTAGTTGGTCTCAAAAACATGGAAGTGTTCTGACTACAGAAATCTTACTATGGCCTGATGTAGAGAAAATTTACTTTAAATAAGCATTAATCACATAGACACTCACTGTGCGGGACTAGGATGAAAAAGAAGCCAGCATCCTTACTCTTAAGGAGCTAAAATAGGATTTGTTTTTAAGCCCTAAGCATTGGTTCTTTCTTTTTTTACATTAAAATTTACATAGAGCAAAAGTCACTCTTTCTGTTATATGGGTCTGTAAATTTTGACAAATGCATACAGCTACCATAATTACCACCATAATAAAAGACACTAAACAGTTGCCTTACCCCCAATTATTCCCCCAAGTCCCTTTGTAGCCAAACTCTGCCTTCACCCCCCCAAACCCTGGCAACCGCTTGTTATCTATCTCCATAGTTTTGCTTTTTCCATAACGTCTTATAAATGTAATCATATAGTATTTGGCTTTTTGGGTCTGACTTCTTTCACTTAGTAAAACACATTTAAGATTCATCCATATTCTTCAATGAATATATGGTGCATTCTTTTTCACTGCTGAATAGAATTCCATTGTATGACTGCACCAGTTTGTTTATCCATGCACTAAAGACATATGGGTTGTTTCCAGCATTTCGTGACTATGAAGAAAGTTGTCGTCAATATTTATGTATCAGTTTTTCTGTAAACATAAACTTTTGTTTCTCTTTGGTAACTACCCGGTAGTAGGGCTGTTAGGTTATATGGTTAAATGTATGTTTAACATTAAAAAAAGAAACTGGCCAACTCTCTTCCCCAGTGGTTATATCATATTATAACCCCACCAGCAACGTATAAGAATTCCATTTGCTCAGAATGCCTGCTCACACTTCGTATTGTCAGTTATTTTTATTTTTTTTAATTTTATTTATTTATTTGATAGAGATCACAAGCAGGCAGAGAGGCAAGCAGAGAGAGAAGGGGGGAAACAAGATCCCTGCTGAGCAAAGAGCCGGATGCAGAGCTCAATCCCAGGACCCTGAGATCATGACCTGAGCTGAAGGCAGAGGCCCAACCCACTGAGCCACCCAGGCGCCCCTATTTTTTTAAAAAAATTTATCCATTCAGGGGTACCTGGGTGGCTCAGTGGGTTAAAACCTCTGCCTTTGGCTCAGGTCATGATCCCAGCGTCCTGGGATCGAGCCCCACATCAGACCCTCTGCTCAGCAGGGAGCCTGCTTCCCCCTCTCTCTCTGCCTGCCTCTCTACCTACTTGTGATCTCTGTCAAATAAATAAATAGAATCTTTAAAAAAAAAAAAAGAAAACTGGATTCTTTGTTTTCTTACTGAGTTCTGAGAGTTATTTATATATTCTGGATAAAAGCTTTTCATTAGGTAGGTGTTTTACAATTATTTTCATGAAGCCTATGGCTTATCTTTTAATTTTGTAACAATGTCTTCTGCAGAGCAGGTTTTCATTCTCATGAAATCCAATTGATCAGTTTTTCTTTTGATGCTTTCAGTGTCTTACCTAAGAATTTTTTGCCTGACCTAAAGTTACAAAAATTTTCTATTCTTTCTTCTAGAAATTTGACCATTTTAGACTTTACACTGAATTCTATGATCTGTTTTAATTTTTGCATAAAGTATGAGGTATGGGTCAAGGTGCATTTTTTTTTTGCCTTGTCCAATTGCTTTAACATCTTTTGATGAAAATACTACACTTTATCCATTAAATTGTGTTTGCACCTATCCTATTGATCTATTTGTTTATCTTTTCACCAATGTCACATTGCTTTGACTACTATCATTTTATTGTAAGTCTTAAAATCAGACTGTAAGAGTCTTCCAACTTACTCTGTTTTCAAAATTGTTTTGGCTATTCTAGCTCCTTTTCATTTCCATATGAAATTTTGAATCAGCTAGATGGTTTACATAAAAAAAGTACTGCTAGGATTTAGATTAGCATTGTGTTGAATCTATATATTTTTAGGACATAAACTTCTGCACAACACAACTAAAAATCCTAAGAGGCATCCTAGAATCAATCCACATAAGCTAACATGCCTGATTGTGAATTTGGCATTTAATAGTCAAATAACATCTCTCTTTTAGAATAGTACCCATTGGATAAAGTGCTGGAGAAAAATACTGAGATTACAAAATCTATTTCTTGGCCCAATATATTCTGGCGGCAGGATTCAGCATAAATAACAACTTGGTTTTTTCAGGTGTCCAAATCAGCAGAATAGGCCTTAGAAGTCAATGTAATTATGTATAAAGGGATAGCTCCTCTTCATAGCATACTCTACTAATGTGTGTCAAAATAGTGACTTCAAATTGGAAACAAGATTCTCTCTGCCCATGAAGACTAAGTGGTGTCACACAGAGAAGCCCTGCTCCTGACAGTGTCCCTATCTGTTTGTCCTATTTGAAGAATGACAATACAGCTGCTTAGAGACACAGGCTCCAAGTTAAATTATGAGAAGGAGAGATGTCAAGGAGTATTCACATCATATTGGAATAATTCCTAGTCCAGAGAGAGCTTATGAAAGGGAGCCTGATATTCATATTCATGGGGCCCTAAGATTACCACTATGTTAATATCATGGAAAAGAATAGTAGTCTTTTCAGTGGTTCATCTACACCCTGTTTGTTTCTTCCCTTCAATTAGATTGTTTGATGAATTGCCAGTTTTCTTGGTTTCCTGCAGATTTCCATTGTAGAAGTTGTAAAAATCTTTTAATTGCACCAAACCAAGTACCCATCCTTTGTTGACATGGGGTTGGCTTGAGTCTTGAGAAATTTTCAAAGACTGTGGATAAAAGTATAGCAGCATGTTTTGCACATTTAGGGGGAAAAAAACAACAAGAACTGTTTTTTTCTTATTGTCGCATGCTTTCTGGCATCATTTTAAATTTATTTATAATACTGCTGTCATTAATATTATGCTCACTTGTTTGAAATTATTTTGTTTTTCCCCTTTGGAAATAGAGCTGCTCAAGACTGATAAATAATAACACATCATATAAGTACTGCATGGATTATTTAACATTCTTATTAATGAGATATTTTCTACCCCAAAATAACAATCTTCAGCACTTTGCAGATGTAAGCTTGTCAATCTCTGATCATGAATAGTGTTTACATTTGAAAGACAAATCTGGTACACTGGTAAAATGGTTAATTTTGCTCTCAAACCTTTTTTAATGAAATTGCTGGTGCAATAGTCAGGATAAAAAGTTCTCATTAAAAACTGACCTTGGGGGCGCCTGGGTGGCTCAGTGGGTTAAGCCACTGCCTTCGGCTCAGGTCATGATCTCGGAGTCCTGGGATCGAGTCCCACATTGGGCTCTCGGCTTGGTGGGGAGCCTGCTTCCCTCTCTCTCTCTCTCTCTGCCTGCCTCTCGGCCTACTT